>JAJOOR010023970.1:0-18462 GCA_036250505.1 Solanum acaule | reverse complement strand
CCCCCCCCCCCCCCCGTGAACCTCTTTTGCAATAGTCTTGAGGTAGGCTTACTTAGCTCCCTGGAAACACTCGAATAAAGGTGAATAAATTGGGTGGAATTGCTGAATCAATGTTTGGTGGCTGGAAATACTATAATTGTCACGACCCAAGGTAGACCCTCGATGTAACATGGCGTATAGGACCCCGAGAGGCCCTATACAAGCCACTTAGCATACATAGACAAGATAATAGAAATCAAGAGATTTAAAAGATCATTTCAAAATAGTGAGTTTTATAGAGCAAAGCAGAAAACTAACGATGTCTCAAAGTCATCTAATACATAAGAAGTAATTGGGTCGTAACCCGAACATCAAGTTTAAAACTAAAATATATAGACATAATGAAGTAAGGCCCGATCCTCAAAATATGAGGACTCACCAAATCTTCAATCTTCTACTAATAAATCCTAGCCACGGAAGTGCGAGTCTGGATCATCGGGCCCTAGATTTGGATAAGAAATGTAAGCAAGAGTATGCGTTAGTACAAATATGTACCAACTATGATAGCGATGCATGAAGTGTAAAAATCATGATAACGGGGGATTTTCATAATATGCAATGATCAAGTTAAAACATGATATAAAAGAGTTAGAAAACATAAGTCATAAAATATGGCCAATGCAAGTAGACATCATCTTCAATCACATGTGAGATACTTCTTAAAGTAACCTCGATTCATGTGTAAGGGTGAAGTCGAATAACCCGAACACTATGCTTATGCCTTGGGGTTTTCTTGTATGTGTTCTTTTTCCCCGATGATCATTTACTTTCTGTTGAACCGGCATGTTTAGGATGTAAATTGTAGAAGTAGACTAGAAATAAAATCATGATGGCAATAGAACATGAAATCGATACCCTTCAAAAAAATTGAGATTCGTGTTATATATGTGTGATTGATAAGTCAACTATGTAGGATCTTTATATGACATGATAGGAACCGATTGGGTAACTTGACTTAAGTTGAATCATGAACAAGATACACTGATAATTTTATAAGTGAAACAATGTGTCATGTGTGTGAGAGAATAGTTGTTTAGTCGTACTGTATATATCAATCTATAGAACTTGCACTATTAGTCTTGCTAAGATGATTTAATTGTGAACAAGGATCATAGGTCACTATTGAAATTGAGTCCACTTCAGCCTAAAAATAACCAACCAAATAAAAGAATTTCTCCCTTTGATCCAAATTGTTTAGCCTAAATTAGACCATTCTTTCAATTCACCCAATTCACCTTCCCCGGGAAAATCGTTAAACTTTGTTATGGCCCTGGTCCCTCCTTGGACAACGTGTACCTCAACTCAGGCTAAAAGCCTAAGTTGAAGGTTACTACTTCAGAGGAAAATTATTCACCTTAGATTTGGCCCTAGTTTTATTTGGGACATCATGCACCTCAAATCATGCTAAAAATCTAAGTTAAGGGTGGCTACTATAGAGGAAAACAAGAAAAGAGAAGGGGTATGAAAAGAGTTTTGTATTGAGAATAGAATAAAAATATGTAAAAATGTGTAAGATGGTGTTGTTGAATAAAAAAAATACAAAGATAAGAGCATTAAAAGCTTAAAGTTGAAGAAAAGTTGAATCAAGCAAGAAAATCAAGTCAAAGTCAAACCTGAGCTTCAATGAACAATACAGAGAAAAGAAAAATTAAGACAATGCTAGGATTGGTTGAAAAGGAGGAAAATAGCCAATGTTACAGGCAGAAAAGTCGCTTAACATCCAAATATACCATACATGACTCTGAGCCTACGTTACAAGCTAGAAAATTCTTATAGTGATCTTAATTTAACGGTTTTGAGAGTCGAAGCATGGAAAATAAGGGCAAGTCTATGGTATTGTGCATGTATTGTATTGAATTCAACTCTGAGCATAAGCGTATATTGAGTCCCTAAAAGTCAACTATAACTCAAATCATGTGTGAACAAAGCGATTTCTTTGCGGTAAGGGCGCAAGTTACATTATAGAAGAGTTGGTATCTTGGTGATTGTTATTTGTGTATGTGAATATTTATATTGATATGCCTATGTCATAAATTGATCTGCATGTGTTGGCTTGTTGTTGAACTTAATGAATGCACAATGCTGAAAAGTAAAAAGGAGGGTTGAATGTTGACAATAATGACATATGATTGCTTGAGTTTTTAGGTTTGCTTTTGCATTGTGTCGTTTAGAGTTAGCAGTGTTGCTTGAGGACAAGTAACGATTTTAAGTTGAGGGTGTTGATATACCAAAGATTTATGGTACTCTTGATGCTTTAAACTTGGAGTTTTGCCCGTGTCTTAAGCATTTATTAGTAGATGTGATGGTATTTTACTTGTATTTTGCAAGAAAAATGGTTTTTAAGCAGTTGGGATGAAAAGGAATGAAGCATCAGAGTTTTTATGTTATTACAACTTAATCTACGAGTCATATTCTGACCTCCAAGCAGTAGAATGAGTCGTGATTCGATGAGTTGATTTTTGGAGTTAAGTGTAAAACGACAAAAGAAAATGATAAGTTGTTGGAACTTTTACGAGCCGTAGAAACCAGTCATAGGAATCTTCAGAGATATTAAGCTCTGGTACCTGAACGGCAGATTACCAGGATGGACCGTACTAAGATTTACGATACGTAGATCATGTTCGCAGAAAATGTTCAGATGACCTTTTGAAGAAGCTGCCTTCTACGGGTTTAACCTACGAGTCGTAGTTTGACCTAGGAGTCATAGTTTATGACCCGTAGATTTGACTGTCGAAACCATTCTTCCCATATTTCCTTTTTCTACTTTAATTAGGATTTGGTGTCTATAAATATTAGTTGTAATTTTCATTTTTGGGAGTTACACAATTTGATATTTTTAGTTTTGGCTTTGAGAATTAACTTGCAAACACTTTGTGCATTTAATTTCTTGAAGTTCGGTTTATAATATTGGTTTTTGTTCATCAATTCAAGATTCCAGATTTCATCTATTCTAATTGTAGGTTCATGATTTATTTTAGCAAATATATTATGAATTGTGATCACCCAAGCATGAGCATCTAAATCCACAATTAGGGTTGTGGCCACCATGAGTAATTGACAACGTAGACCTAATAATTAAGTAATCCTTGAATAGTGTTTATTCATGTATCGTTGATCTCTTCATTTTGAATGTTTTGTAACGATACGCAACGTTAGAACTCACCTTATTCCTACTTACTCTACCAAAGGAGTAACGAATGGGAAAATAAATTAAATAAAGGAGATTTAGCGTTGATAATCCATTGTCTAATAGTCTAACCTAAAGATGCGAGGGATAATTTGGGGTCAAGGGTAAGGGTTAGTAAAGTATACACCCGTAGACTGACCAAGTTGTGTGGTGAAATTCCCTACTTGGAGGGACAATCACTTAGAAGATACCTAACTTACTGACTTTGCATGTCAAACACTAGATAAGGGTTACAATTATAAGGTTTAGTGCGTTAAGAACTTGTGGGGAACACATACACCCTAGTTTCATGTTTTATTGGCTTAACAAAACATTAAATCATGTTACTTGGTTACTTGTTACTATAATCAATCAATCAATATTTTATGTTATAAAACTCCCCTTTTTACGGAGATAATCTAACTAAAGTACAATTAACAGTAAATTAGCCTAAGTCTAGACTATATTTCTCATGGGATCGACCCTAACCTCTGATAGGTTCTTTATTTGATAATGGCCTCTTTTACTTCTTTAGGAAGGTGTAATTTGAGAATATCACCTTCCCTTTTCGAATCACTTCCAAAGCCACACAATTTATATACAAGCAAGTATTCACATTAAATTACCAGAAACAACAATACCAACATCAATTTCTTTCAAAAATGAGTCAATCAATTCAAAATCCAATTTCAAAAAAGATGGTTTGAATCCAAAATTTAATACTTGAAAATAAGGTTAAAGGCTTTAGGAACTCATTGGTGAAAACATTTCAAAAAAGGGACCAGAATCAGTTTATAATCTCCATTTTAGTTTAGAATTTGAGTTCTTGAAAAACCTTATCATTTACCAATCAAAATCTCATATTTTGATGTTAAAATCCATAAATAATCACCTCCAAGAGTTCCCCAAGCTCAAAAATTGAAAGTGGGGCTTAAACCCCGAAATTTGCAAGTCAAAACCCCTCTCAGATGTCAAAAAGCAACCAAAAGTTTGCAAAAGCGAACCCTGCTAAAACATGGCTCTCGTAAAAGTGAAGCCTCATTCTCTAAAGTGTAGGTTTCTTAAGTGATAGGCCCTTCGCTTAAGCGGAGGTCGCTTAAGTGACAGGACCTTCACAAAAGTGAGGCCTGCAGCACCAGAAAACAAAGCCAAGTCTCAAAGCATCAAAAAGACCCTCGGGATTCGTTCAAAACGTCGTAAACACAAGTCACATATGCAAATCAATTATAATCAACCGTTCCAAATTAAATGGAACCGTCAAAACACGAATCTGAGGCCTCATTGACTCGACATATGTGAAAAACACATGAAATTAACTCAACGCCTAAAAGGATAAAACAAGCTCGGGAACTCACAAAAAATCAACCAAGACCTCACCTAGGCCTAAAAGCATCCCCCGAATCCAACAAAACTCTCGAGATTCTGATCTGATTATCTGAACCCCGAATGTTGACCGAAGTCAACCCAAAGGATAAATTTCCTAAATTTCAAAACTTAGGACCTCAAATCCTCATAAAGACTCCGAATCTCAAACTTAGAACTCTCAAAAACCAAATTCAACATTCTGGAACTGATGAAATTGACAGAATTCCATTCTGACACACGAAACTCCAAAAGACTCTGAAAACTACTTTTAAGCAACTTAGCTTTCAAAAAACACAAACTTACCAAATTCTCAACTTTTCACTCAAAGTTCGAAATCAACTTTCAAAACCCAAACATTAATGACTCAGGGTCATGATCCGTAGAGTTAAAATGATAATTTCATGAAAATTTTAAAATATGACCGACCGGGTCATTACAATAGCTCTCTCTAAATGGTTTCACTGTTCATTTCTTTTAATATGTTTGGGATATTATTGATTCTAGTCCTTCTTTTGTCATTGAAGCTTTATTTTACTGATACACTATAAAAGTGCTTAAAAATTGTCTTGATTTTGTCTTCCTAGCCTAGAAGTCTCTCAAAATTAAAAAGGGAAAAAACAAAAGCTTAATGATATCACCATTGATGGAGAAAGCGAAGCTCCAGATTTGATTAGCAAACTTCCAGATGAAGTTTTTCACTCAATAATCTCATTTCTTCAAACTAAAGAAGCTGTAGCAACTAGCGTATATTCCAAACGCTAAAGATTCAATAGAAACTCCTTGTCTCGACTTTATTTGGATCTATAACAAATCAACAAATCACTGTGCTAGAAGTCTCGCCATTGTAGACAAGGTTCTTTTATCACTCTCTTTTAATGTCAAATTTTTGCACTTACATCACCCCCCACGAACTTGAGCTTGCTTCGATTACATGCCCTGGTGGATGGAGTTTTAGAAAAATGAAAAAAGACTTGAATGAATTCACTTTCTTGTGATAGAATCACTATAATGAGTTTGTCTAAGTGGTTTTTTGTATCGAATTTGGGAGAGAAATTTGTTAGGGAAAGCATTTTAACGAAAGGAAACATATTCAAAGGGAGATTTCTTCAATTTGTGGAGTTAAATGAATATGTGTTAAAAGATAGTTTACCCTTTAAAGGTTGTGTAAATATTAAGATCTTAAAACTTAGAAATTTCTTATTGGTCAAAAAT
Organism: Solanum acaule; assembly: GCA_036250505.1. Classification (NCBI taxonomy): domain Eukaryota; kingdom Viridiplantae; phylum Streptophyta; class Magnoliopsida; order Solanales; family Solanaceae; genus Solanum; species Solanum acaule. The sequence goes on along the minus strand of JAJOOR010023970.1, from coordinate 12,680 downwards.
ACTCTAATCGAAATCCTCAATAATTGTGAGATTTTGGAGAAATTCACCCTTCATCACTGTTCCTACATGTCGATTAATGTGAAAATTCATCAAAACTCAAGTTAGTAGAGATTTATCATATGTGTGAACAAGATTTATGCATAATTTATGAAAGCCTAGATAAATTGGTGTTTAAAGATTGTTTCCTTCATCAACAATATCTCAAAATTTGTGTCCAAAACTTGAAGTTTTTTAGACAAATGTCCCTGATCTACCTTTTGGAGTGCAATCCCAAAGGTTTGGACACAAAATTTGAGATTTTGTGGATGAAAAGAAAGGGTCTTCTAGCACTAACTTTTCTAGGTTTTCAGAAATTAGGAAAAATTATTGTACATTCATATAAAACTCTCTAATAACTTTAGTTTCTAGTGATGAATGCTCACATTGCTCGATAAGTAGAAACAACAACAAAGGGTCAATTTCTCCAAAACTTCCAACTATGTAGAATTACGATTAGGGTGTTTTCGCCCACAAAGCGACCTCTGAGTTTTAGGGTCTTACCCTGAGAGGCACAACCTTTAAAAGGTAAATCAACTGCTAGAACATATTCATTAAGCCCCACAAATGAAGAAATCTCCCCTGAAATTGATTTCCTAGATCTATGTAGAACACTTTTCCGAACAACACACTCTCCCAAATTCAATACAAAAATTGACCTCAACAAAACTTGTTATAGTAATTCTATCAAAAAAGGTGAAACTCATTCAAGTCTTTTTTTTTATTTTTTTGAAATTCAATTCAACAAAGTATTCTCAAAGCATACCCAATCTTGTGGGGAGTGATGTAAATGAAAAAAAAAATCAACATTAGAAAAGAGGGATGAAAGAACCTTGTCAACAGTGGCGAGACTTCTGGTACGGAGATTGTTAATTTTTTGTATATCCTAAAAAGGCCGAGATAAGGATATCTATAGGAATCTCCAACGCTTGGAATATACTCTAGTTGATCCAGCTTCTTTAGCTGAGAGAAATGAGACTATTTGTGTAAAGCTTCATCTGGAAGATTGTTAATCAAGTCTGGAACTTTGATTTCCCCTTAAATGGTGATATAGCACGGCTTCTGGCTTTTTGCTTTTGCATTTTGAGAGAAAATTAGGGTACGAAAAGAAAGACAAAATAGCTAACAAGCACTTTTATAGCATTTTTCTAGAATAAAAAAAAAGTGTTTTAAAGCTATAATAAAAAATATATATTTGTCTTATCGATAAAACTAGCATTCAACTATAGATTTTAGATCAAAATTTAAAATATTTGTCTTCAAAAAGCTTTCAAGTTTCAAAAACTCATCCAACTTTTTAGACAAATTTCATTTTCACTCACAGAAGTTTATCTTTTTCTTAAGTTCTCCCCATGGAATTCATAATTCAAATTCAAGATAGAGTTAAGAGTCAAGATTGAGAGAGTCTTTCGAGTCATTTTAAGAAGCCTTTTATACATTTTTACTTGTTTTAAGACTTGAGTATGAGGATGAGTAGAGTTGAGTTTCATTTTTCAAAATGAATATATGGGAACCAAGTATTCCCAAAGAGTAAATGTTTTTACATTTAAAATGAGGGGAAACATCGATTTCCAAATGAGTTCATGAGGAGTTTTGAGTACTATCTCTTTTAAGAGGAATCTTTTGAGTAATAATCTCAAAGTTTGAGGATGAGAAAATGTTTTTAAATATATGAACTGAGTTATATTTTTGGGAGTAGTATTGAGCACTGATATGGGAACGAGTTCATACAACTCAAAGTCCTCATAAACCATGTAGCCAACGTGGGTAGAAAGGGTCATACTTTTTAGATGATTCCTTATTGATTTCAAGCATAGACTAGTGGATCCACTTATTTGAGGATGTACTATACTTCGGAAAGGTACAGGACAGTTCTGGCAGCGTGGGCAAGACGATATATCATCACATAGCTCATAGTGATGGTTGTCGGTTAGATAATCTCCCAAATAGAGTTATTTTGTATTTTTACATACAAACTGAGTTATTATTGTATTTTTGAATACATTGAGTTATTATCTCCTGTTTTAAGACCTTTCTTTATATTGCATCTTTATTATTACTTTTATATTGAATTGAGTTAAGGTTGAGATGAGGTAAGTTTTTTCTTCAGTTCCAGTTCAAGCTTATGTCATGTTTTAGATTTCTCCTTGCATGCTCGTACATTCAATGTACTGATGTCATTTGGCCTGCATCGTTTTATGATGCAAATACATGTAATCAGAGCTCCGTTGATCCAATCGAGTTCCAGTTAGATTTGGTGAGCCTCTTTGCTTTTCGGAGGGTTTCACATTGATTTTACATTTTAGTTTTGTTTATTAGGATGTCGTGGATCTTGTCTCGACATCCATCTCAGTTAGTAGAGGCTTCATAGATAGATAGTCGAGTTTTGAGAAGTCTGTTTCATTTTCATTTGTTATGTTCTAGACTTGAGTTGCCTATTTTGGCTAGTGAATGTTTTAACATATTTATGAGTTACTTATTTTAAAGACTATGAGTAAAGTTTCTACTTTTGAGTTTATCAATTATTGAGAAATTCTTCCGCTGAGAGTTGAGTCAGGCCAAGGGTTTGCTTAGGGCCATCAATGGTTCTTGAGTGCCAATCGCGTCCAGGGTGTGGAATCGGGGCGTGACAAGTATTTCTAGGTTGGGCTAATTTATGTGCAGGTTATAGTTTGAAGAGGTTCGGTGGGAGAGTCGGGGGGTTTCGTGTTTTAGATAGTTGCTTCATTTAGTAGGTTGTTTGTTGTGTACCGTATTGTTGGTACTCATCCCTTGCTTCTACACTTGTGTAGGTTTCAATCCCGGACCTACGTGATCTCTTTCTCCTTCTCAAGACTTGTCAAGGACTTGAAGTGGTTGTTGTTTGTCATCCGGCAACCCTCTTTTTCCTTTTCTTAGATTTTTTTCTATTTGAGAAACAAAGATTGAGACTTGTATTAACTTCTTAAGTCAACAGTTATTTATTTAGTGTCCTGTACCCGTGACAACCAGATTGTGGGGGTTTAATAGAAGAATTAATAAGTTTTTTGCTTTAGTTCTTTTTTTTTGTATTTCTGGCTTTTCTTTCATTTTCGTTGGGTTGAGGTTGACTTGTCTTCGTGACACCCAATAAGATTCTTGCAACATGACTTCAGAAAATTTATATGCATATTGCTTAAAAGTTGTAGTTAAAGGCACTCTATAAATATTGCAAGTTTTTAAAAAATCATAAGTAGAATTCTACCCTGTCTTTATTTCTTTGGGCATTAATCTTAGTCTAAGATTATTGTCCTCACAGTTTCTTTTTAAATTCTTTAAGTCCAGACTTTCTATTATTTTCTTGAATAAAATCAATTGCATGCCTAATTTTTTTTTAATTCTGGACTCAAAAAAATAAAGACAATCTTTTACAATTAATTTATATATATGACAAGCACATCTAATATGAAAATATCCTCTTAAGGGGGGGGAGGAAATTCAGTTTATAAATAATAAATTGCAGCAGTGTTATTAGATGCATTATCAAAAGAAATACATAAAACTTTGTGTTCAACCCATAATCTTTTGCAACTATAGACATAGATTCATAAATAAATTTTGCAGTATGTCTACGGTGTTCATCATGTTGAAATGATAAAATACGTTTTTGCATGACGAAATCAAAATTCATCCAATGACAAGTAATAGTTAAATAATCATTTTTATTTATAGCACGACCAAGATCAGAAGTAAGAGAAATTCATAGGTTTTTAGATGTTTTGATGATCCTCACAAACGCAAGGACCCGGTCCTCTACAGAGTGTTCTCGTCCAGGGCAATATGTTGTACAACTGGAAAGCTGTCTTGTCAGTGGTTGGTGAAGTCGTCAGCGTACTTAACCAATAGGAATGGACGAGGTTGTTTGTCCAATGGTCAACAATTCTTCTTGGATTGATATATTCGACATGACAAACAACTAACAAATCATTCATTCAAAGAGAGAAAAATCAAGCTTCAAACAAAACAACAAGGGACCTAATCGACTGAAGAATTGCTTCCTGAACCTGTTGTTATTTTGATTGCTTGTATTTGTGCTTATCTTGTAGGATTCGTTTCACTTTCAAAACTTTGTGTGAATCATTTTAAGAACATCGTTAAGGTTAACTTTGTGTCTTACGGTCAAAAGTATATATTAATCAGTGAGGGTTAGTAAAGTGGGTAATGGATGCATTACTTAGGATCAGTAAGTAATAGGTTGTATTACTTAGTGTTGAGATTAAGAGGTTAATCTCATCATGTGGTTGTAATCTGTGTTTCACTTTTGCTTGAGAAGATTAGTGAAAGCAGTTGAAAATACTGTGTAACAGATCGTGGTTTTACCCCCTTGAGCAAGGAGGTTTTCATGTAAAGTATCGTGTGTTCTCTTTACTTCCATTATTTACTTTTCTATATCTTAACTGTGCTAAAGGACCTGATCCTGTTATTATTAGTGGATGCATACATTCCATCAGAAATTCTACATGAAAGATTTGTTAATAACCAACATAAATAGTATGTATATTGTCCATGAAGTCTAAAAATATATGATCGACAAGTACTTCATGGTATTATAAACTGATTGTTTATGATGAATAAAAGCATCAGGAGAAGCAAATGAAAAAGGTAAACAACCCAAAGCTATCAGTTTTGTCAACTCTTTACAATCCTTCATTTTATTATACGTCTCAACTAATTTTTTGGTCTGTGAATTTAATCTATCTTGGATTGGTCCAGTAATACCGCCAGGTTGTTGTATTTGATCTTTCCAACCAGGATGTTCATTATCTAGACGTCTACACAAATAATGTCCCTCATTGATTAAAGCATGTAAGAAATAATGATCAATGTCAACTAATATTAGTGTAAAAGTATGTAAATTTATGAAAATTACTAGCCCCTATTAAATATTCATTTTTGGACAATATCAACTATCATTACTAAACATAACTATAATTATGTAAAATATTTTAGAAAATTATATTGTTGTGTGCTAAATATATAAAAAAAAATATTTGGTTACAAGATTAATATGCATAGTTGTACTTTCAATCTTTTTATTTCTTTATATTTGTTGCAATCTTAGTCAATGTTATGTACGTGTTAATATTTTTCTTCATCTATTTTCTGTAACGCCTTTTTAATAATAAATGTTAAGAAATTTATCACGAGTCTTCCTTGAGCTTAATGGTAGAGTGAGTATTCTAAAGTTATCCATTAGGTCAAGGGTTCGAGACTCGTATCAATAAGGAGAAAAGTGATGGCAACAAATAAGGTATTCTAAAATACCTTTTTAAAGTTTATTTTATCCTTCGCATCACTATTAATTTTGAATTACTTTATCAAATAGTGTATACAATATACAAACAAACACTACATTCAACTTTAGTTGTTCCTTGTATTCGATTAATATAATGTCATACTAAACTAGTTTTTATTTCTTTATTTTACAGGTCGGGGTGGAGATTAGGAGTTCTAGATTTAGCATTACCAATAACAATAGCAGGAGTAGTTGCTATATTATCATCATTATTATTTGGTTCTACTTATACTTCATTTTGTTCTTCTATACCGTAAGTTTTTTGTAGCTCAAATTCATTCATATCATGTGCACTATACCTATCTCTCCAATTTCAATAGATGATGCTTCAGGAATACACAAATGAAATTTGCTTGTACTACCTCTACCGGAACTAATTTTTTTTCTTACTACCACTACTATCTTCGAGACACAAATTTTTAACACTTTGACCTACTTTTCATCATATCCATAATCCAAATTAAAATAATAATAATTATAAACAAAAAAATAATATAATTAAATATTCAAAAATTAATATATAAGTAAGAGAATGAATGAATATACTAAATTACCGGAGATAAAGAAAAAATTATAAAATTGATGAAATGTTGCACACTTGAAACTTGAAAGTTTGAAAAGTTTCACTTGATATTGTTAATTGCAAAATATAATATAGGTTTGCTATCACTTTAAGAGAGAATTGAGAAATTAAGAGAAAATTAGAAAATTGTTGTAGGAAAAATAATGAAACATAACAAGTATTTATAGATAAAAATATAAGCTATTAAATTATTATGTTTAAACAAAGAGAATTTTGGGCCATTTTTAAGAAAGTGACCCAACGATCCACATGTGCATTTAAAAATAAAGTTTAACTGGGCCGGTGAACCGGTGGACTGGCTATCGGTTCCTTACTGGTCGGTCTTACCCGTTTGTGGCCTAAAATCTCCAGATCAGCCCAATACATTTGACTGACTGGGTGTCGGTCATGTCTTACCAGTGTCGATTCCTTAATGTGCCCGTCTTACTGGACCAAAAACTGGGTCATCCGGCCCATTTGACAGGCTTATTTTTATTTCTATTAATTTTGATTTTATGAGGTACAAACATGTCGTAATATTATATCTCACTTCATACATATACATTATTAACTATGTTGTTGATGTACATTCTTGTTTGATAAAATATAGCATGTATATCAAATTTTATAGACATTACGTCTAAATATAAGAGAAAAATCATTAATTTGCTCACTTTATAAGAGACGTGGCCTCTAATAGTATAACAACAACACAAAAAAAAAATTATTCTTGATTTCTAATGAACTTACACTATCTACACTACATTAAAATTTAATATGATTACTTAATAGAAAAGAACTCACATAAAGATGGCTAATATATAGAAGTAAGATAGTTGTCTAACTTATAGTAATGGATTTGTCCCAAAAACGTAAGCCCGCATTTTTCTCTTACTTATTAGTTAATGTTAACACTTAATAAAATAAAATAAATATAATATAAATTAATACAAATCTATTAAGACCGTAATTAAAAATTTATTAGTAGTAATTATAAAATAGTACATTTAAAAGTTGTAATATACACTCTTAAATAAGCGGAATTGACACATATATACAATTCTTAGATTAAATTGACATGTTTTAGTTAAATAGATATTTAACAAATAAACATCTTTAAAAAATTGGCATATAATAGTCATGCGTGTATTTTGCTCAAAAACAAGGAAGGAAATTTCTATTTACTCCCATCTCTCTCTTAAAATTTTATTTTTTTTTAAAATAAAAAAAAAAATTGCTACCATCTCTCTTCTAACTTTCAAGTGTTTCGACGAGAGGGAGTTGCTCAAATGGTATCCCTTACTTCCAACCCAAAGGTTCCGAGTTCAAGTCACCAAGGGAGCAAAAAGGGATGGGAACTCCTAGGGAGGGTTAAAAAAAAATTAAAAAAAAAAAAAAAAAAAACTTTCAAGTGTTTCTCCTTAAAACTATCAAAAAGTTTATTTATAATTATCTTTCTCCTTAAAATTATCAAAAGTATTTAATTATGAGGATATTCTTACAGGTCTCTAGACTCTACCATCTATAAATTATTTTTCTAAAATAGACTATAATATACATCCTTTATCCACTTTTCATTGTCATGGTTTCCTTTTTTAGAGTCAAACTATAAGAATTTTGACTAACATTTTATGAAATTACTTTTCATCACTAACATATAACCATATTTACATGGATCGTCCAGAATTTGTATAATTCGGTTCCTAATTGTATAAATCCATAATTTGTATACGTTTACCCTAACTATTTGCATATAATTTGTTTATCTTATAGCTATGAAGCGTAATTAAGCAGTAGCTAAGGAAATTTCCTCCAAGAAAATACTAGATTTTGAGCCAGTGCTAGCATGGACCCAATATATATTATTTTTTTGTTTAAATATGTGATTTATAGTGCTTTCTTACTACATTTCAAATAATATGTGTTACTTTCTTTGTCCCAATTTATCTAGTATTGATATAATTTCGAGAGGCAACCGAATTTTTTGTATCTTCTAATATTTTAAGCTGCTAATTGTTGTAATTTTAATATTTTTTACATAATTTTTTAATATTTAATAAATTTTAAAAAAAATTAAGATAAACAAATAAAAAATAACCTAAAATGACCAAAATAGCCTCCGGGAAGAAGCTGGCAGGACAACCGTAAGCTGCTTCCCTGGCCACTTCTATATAGAGAGAAATTTACTTTACTAAACTAATTTGATGAATTTAATGAATTATACTTTAGAAATTTTAAAAAAAAAAACAAGGGACTACCTATAAAATAGAGTACTAGTGGTTACTAGTCTATAAACCAACAAATTTCTACCAAAGGACCCTCTTTCCCACCCATTTATCTGTATAAAAACATTAATATACTTAACTTAAATCCACATAACCCTAAACAAAAAATTACATCACCCCAAAAAAAAAATTTAAAATTTTTTTTAAAAAAATGAAAGCTTACAACTTCATGCCATGTCTAATTTTATTTTTTGTCCAACTAATTACCCCTTGTGTTGTAGGAGGAAAAGTTCCAGCAATTATCGTATTCGGCGATTCGACGGTAGATACTGGGAATAATAATCAAATTTTAACTGTTCTTAGGAGCAATTTTCCACCTTATGGACGTGATTATTATGATAAAAAGGCAACAGGAAGGTTTTGTAATGGACGTATTCCACCAGATTTTATATCTGAGGCTTTTGGTTTGAGACCATTTGTGCCTGCTTATTTAGATCCAATGTATAATATAACTGATTTTGCTGTTGGAGTTTGTTTTGCTTCTGCTGGTACTGGTTATGATAGTGCCACTTCTCATGTTCTAGTAAGATTCAATTCCATATCTACTTATTGCAACATTTATATATTTCTTGCTCCATTTCAATTTATTTGTTTGTCTTACCTGACATGACATGATAGGTGTGTCTATGTCATTCGTTAAAAGTTTGGTTTATTTATGTCACTTTCGTTTGAGAAAAGGCTCATTGATCATGTCATTATTTGTTAATTGAAATGACATAGATGAGCCTTTTCTCAAAATTTGATGGCATATTTGAACATTTTTCCTTTAAAAAATGATTTAATTAATGACGTGACTGAATCATAATTGATCACGTGTAAAAAATAGTTTTGCAAAATTGAAATTATTTTCAGTTAACAAATAATGGCATGGATGAGTTTTTTGTCAAACGAAATGGCATAGTTTAACGATGACATAGATGAGTCTTTTCTCAAAGTTTAATGGCATATTTGAGCATTTTTCCTATATTTAATGGTAATTTTTAAGGTAGTCAATTATGGTCATAAATTTACGAAAAAAAACTACTAGTACTTGTCTTTTTTTTTATTTTCATTCTTACTATTATTATTTTTAAATCGGTTAACAAATGCATTCAATTTCTTCTTCTTGCATTATAACAAATTAAAAAGAACTTCTAACAACAATTATATGCACATTAATAAAGAGTTTTTATACACAAAATTATTAAACTATTTTTTTTGCATATTTAATTTTTATTTATATACTTGAAAATGACATTATATTGTTGTGCTTCTTCTATTTTGTGGCCCGGAATATAATTGTGTTTGTTGGGCGAAAATAACATTATATTATTGTGCACATAATTAGGTTTATTTAATTAGAGAAAACAAAAAAAATGAATCTTTTTGGGCTAGAAAGCAATTGGGTTTTAATTAATTTTGTCCATGGAGCATTTATAGTATGTCTTATAATCCGCCTAAATAGGTGAGGAAGGGCCTATTATCAATTTACGTAGTAATTTTAGGTATAATAATTAAAGCATCGTGGAGTAATATTCATTTCTCTGTGGATCCTTAATTATTTCATTTTTATTATTTTTCAAATTCACCATCAACTAAAAGTTTTGCGAAAAAAAAGAAGCATACCAGGTATTTATATTGTCTATATTATTATTAAAAGAAAGAAATGACTCCTTTCCAGATTTAGAAACAATGTACTATATGAACTTTTCAATTCGAATTTAATGAGAAGAATTTAGAGTCATACAAATTATATAAATTTTAAAAGTTTTTAAAAAGAAAAATTCAACTCCATTTTTTTTTCCTTTTTTTAAGGAGGAAAACATATGGATCGGAGAATTTTTCAACTCCATATTCATTCAAATAGATTTACATAAATTAAAACGAAGAAAATAACATTAATCGGTAATTAAATTAAACTAACAATGCATATAACTTAAGTCCATTCTTAGGGAGCTTTACATGGTATAGCGTGCAAAAAAAAAAAAGAAGCTAATAAATGTATAAACAATATACACATTTTACGTAATTAGTGTATATTTGGCTAGCAGTTATAATTATTTTTAATCGATTGACCAAATGCATTAAACTCTCGAGGAGAGTTGCACATTTGGCGACTTGCCAAGAAAAAAAAATTACAACCACTAGCCATATATACTACTAGTCGTCTATGTGTATAACATATGTATATATATACAGAAGGATACTATTAGCAGCTATTATTTCGATGAGCGACTATACACAAGACCTAACCATTGTGATTGTCTCCTTTGACAGAATGTGATGCCATTATGGAAGGAAATAGAGAACTACAAGGAGTATCAAAAGAAATTAGAAGCATATGTAGGGATCCAAAAATCAAAATACATAATACAAGAAGCACTTTATATTGTAAGCATGGGAACAAATGATTTCTTGGAGAATTATTTTGCAATGCAAAGTGTACGTGCATTTCAATACACAACAGAACAATATCGAGGGTTTATTATTGGACATGTTGAGAATTTTATTAAAGAAATTTATCAACTTGGAGCTAGGAAAATATCATTAACTGGACTTCCTCCAATGGGTTGTTTACCTTTAGAAAGAGCAGCAAATATGTTAAGAGGACAAGGTGATACATGCAATAACAACTATAATGATTGTGCTTTGAAGTTTAATGAGATGTTGAGTGCTTTGATTCAAAAGTTAAATAAGGAGCTTCCGGGGATTAGAATAGCTTTTGCTAATCCTTATGGTATCATACTTCAAATGGTCCAAAATCCTGCCTCATTTGGTAAGTTTTTATCTTTCAATTACCTCATTTGTTAAATTTCATCAGAAGTGGCACACAAAATATCTTTATCTCTGAGATCATACAAATTGAACATATTTCATAAGCTTTTAGAGGCAATTGAGGTTATTTCTTCTATAATGCAAGGGTCATAAGCAGAAACATCTCGAGAAACAGTTAGAACGGGCTGGAGATATATAATAATAATATAATTGTGTGCATTGGTGAACCTAATAATTATACACAAGGAAACACCCATTTTTGTTTTAATTTATATTACATTTTTCACTTTTTGAGATTTAACAATAAGTTAAAGTAGTAATTAATAGTAAAAACAATTTAAAAGGCATGAATAATTTATTTGACTCTCGAAATCAGCATACCGTCACATAAATGTGACAAATAAAATAGTAAAATTAAGTTAAAAGTTAGCAAGTATAGTTATTTTGTAATTTCTAAAAGGTAAGTATATATCCATTTCTATATAAATATATGTACTAAAAAAATTGGATTTAGCAACGATAAAAATTTGGTAGCTAAACAGCAAAATATGTCACTAATTTTACTTAGCAGAGAATTAGCGACATTTTCATTAGCCACGAGTAAAATAGCGACACATCAGCGACGAAGTTCATAGCTAATTGGAGTGTTTTTTAATGTATAACTTGATTATGTTCTAATGAATTGGTTTGTTTAAAACAGGATTTGAAGTGGCACGTATAGCATGTTGTGGCACAGGATTATTCGAAATGAGTTACTTATGTAATAAGTTAAATCCACTCACATGCCCTGACCCAAATAAGTATGTTTTTTGGGATTCTTTCCATCTCACCCAAAAAACTAACCAAATTATCACCAATTCCTTGATGAAAAATGTCCTCCATCAATTTGTGTAATATCATGTATTTTGTAAACCTAGATCGATAGATTTTATACCTTGTTTTGTTTTCTAGTTTAATTTGCTAGATTGTATATCATCCAGAGTTGGAATAAAAAAAAATATGATTGTATATAATAGTCATATCAGGAAGGTATGATATTTGTACTCTTCATTTTAACTCGCTAAGTGATGTAATTTGTCTTTAAAAAATTGTATTCTAAAAGCTTTTAATTTATTTTATTTTTCGTGTAAAAACATTACTATTATTATTCTTATTTCTTTAGTTAATTTTTTTTCTTCCCTTAGTTTGGAACAACGCCACGGAAATCAAATAGGTATGTATCTGGGATTACCGGTTGTGATAGGAAGGTCTAAAAAGAATATGTTAGATTTTACGGAAAAGGATCAAAAGTGCCCTTGAACTATGCGAAATAGACCACTTATACCCTCCATTACATTTTAGGATCAAAATTACCCCCGCAGTTATCCCAGGAGACCACAAATACCCTCAAGAGTTAACACCCCAATTTTTTAGTGACGTGGCAAGCCACATGGGACTAATCCCTCCACCTAAGCATTGCCAACTAAGATTCACTACAAAAGAACTTGACTTTTAGTGGCGACAAAGCCGCCACAAAATCCCAAAATATTGCCACTAAAGGTTATGAGTGATTTTTAGTGGCGACTAAGGCTCCAACAACCATTCGCTGGTAAAGCCTATTTTTCAACAAAAAAATATGATAATTAATTTTCGATTGCGACCTAATTTTCTAAAATAAATAACTTGCAATATCCATATTAAAAACATCCAATATTATTACGAAAAATAATCAAAATTACTTCTCGATTCA
>JAJOOR010023969.1:0-18921 GCA_036250505.1 Solanum acaule | reverse complement strand
GAGTTGAACAGAGCCAAGGTAAGTTCTCTTTTGTACTCCTTTCAAGCTTAAGTTGTTGTTTAGCGGTCCAGCTCGCATACTCGTACATTCCATGTACTGATGCCAGTTGGCCTGCATCTTATTATGATGCAGACGCAGGTACCCATGATCAACTTTCGGCACGTCGTTGATCCAGTTGAGCACTCTAGAGTCGGTGGTGAGCCTCCTTGCTTTTCGGAGGACTCGGTTATTTTGTTCTCTTAGTTCTGTTTTATTAGGATGTTGCGGGGTCTGTCCCAACATCCATCTCAGTATTTTAGAGGCTTCATAGACAGTCAGTCAGTTAGTTTTGAGTCTCTCATCTATGTATATGTATTACTATTCTATTTTGAGACTCGAGTTGCCTTTTTGGCCAGTTTTTATCAGTTGGTTGTTTTATAACCTTTCTTTGCATTGAGTTATGTTGTTGAGTTAAGTTTCCGCTGAGTTAAGAAAGTCAGGCCAAGGGTTAGCTTGGGGCCAACAATGGTCTCCGAGTGCTGGTCCCACTCAGGGTGTAGGCTCGGGGCGTGACATCATTAATTTTAACTTGTCTTATTATTAGAAGATATGGGTTATCGCCGCTTATCTTATCATCCATGGAAGGACACATCAAGTAGCCAATCCAAGATAAATTTCATTAGAATAACTCCTTTAATATTGATTCATCTTAGGTGAGAAAACCTTTCAACCTTATGAATTCTTTATGTGAGAAAATCCTTTCACAATCATTTATGAGTAGTATGTGAGAAATCCTTTCACAATAACAACAACATTGATGCTTCACTCTCAAAGCAATCTTAATCATTTTCATCAATTTCATATAGAAACATGCATATCTTCATAAATTCATCTTTCATAATTCAAAAGTTTCATCATATGATCAAATCTAGAAATCATGGATCATGCATGGGTTCATGAAAAATCAACTTAAAAACATGTAATTATCTCGATTCATGCATAAAAGACATAAAACAATCAATTAGATCATAATTGAAAAGAACCCATGAGATTGAATAAAACTCTAATTTCAATTGGAGATTCTAACTTGTAAAATTGGAGAATTTAGGAACCCTATGGAGTAAAGGACTCCATAATTGAATACTATCATACCTTGATGTCAAAAAACTAGCAATTAATGGTGAATTCAGAGACTTGACCTTGAAACTCTGGCCTTCTTCTTCAAGCTTTAATAGTCATCTCCTGTAAGTATGATATCATCAACATACATTATTCGAATAGTTGTCCTTTCCTCAAGAGAATGTCGAATGAACTTGGTATGATCTGTCACTTCCTTTTGAGTGTACCCTTGTTTTTTTGTACAATGGAGTAAACCTCTTATTTTATTCCTTTTTCATTGCTTTATGCTATCCTTACAAAACTCTCATTCATCATTATAACATTCATTCATTCATCTAAATTTTTTCATAGGAAAACCATCTCATTATAGTAAATAGTAACACCTCTCTCTCCTAGCCTAGTTTTCTACAATTTAATTGTTAACTCAAAAATTTGAGAGACATTTTTCACATCAGAATAAGTCTCTCTAACAATCTCACAAACATCCCAAGCAGAGAGAAGAACCAAGTATGGCTTACCAATGGAAGGTTTCATGGAGTTTCGTAGCCAAATGATTACCATCAAGTTTTATGATCTCTAGGCATTCATTTTTGTGTCTCTTTGTTCAGGCTTTCTCATTTTTCTAGTTAGGTAATTAAGTTTTCCTCAACCATCAAATTCCAAATGGACAGATTGCGCCCATTTCAAATAATTCTTGCGATTCAACTTGTGAGAAGTAAGTTAAAAATACAAATGATAAGAATTGCCGCCTCGATTCATTATTGTCTTGGTCAAAACTTTGTTGAATTCTCGGCTTTTATCAATGTTGTTGAGTGGCGTAGCCATAAATATTTTTAATCATAAAAAACACACGAATAAAGTAGCTCTGGTACCATGTAAGTTTTTGTACTAAAATTACGCATTCTTATTCATCCGTGGAGGTACAAATTTATAGTAGAGAGAAACAAAATAACTAGCAATCAAATCCCTAGATTCTATGTGATTTGAGAATCAAGTGATTATTTTATTTAATCCAATTTTCTAAAAAGTTAATAGCATATCAAATATGAGTTTATCAGATCAATTAAGATCTTACAAAATTAGATCTTTTCATAGTCAGATATTCACAAATCAACACTCTCAAGAAATAATTTCTATTTATCTTTTACCTCATTTTTTTTGCAATTTATTCCCTTTATTTTAGTATATGTGATACTGTAACGGCCCAATCCATTAGTGATATTGTCTGCTCTAGGCCTAGGCCCGCACGAGTTTAAAACGTGTCATTAGTTCATAAGGTCTGCTTACTTATATATCCAACATCTCTCCTATGTTTTATCGATGTGAACTTCTTATCTTAAGAGAAGTTGTCATATACACCCCCTCTATGGACTCAGCGTCCTCGTTGAGGTTTGGCCCACCACATTAAAATTTGCCTAGACTAAGCACTGAAGTTTATCCCGCCTTACCAGGATTGTCTAAACTCAGTCAAACTCTGGCCCACATCGACAAGGTTGACCTAGGAGTGACTATAATACCATTTGTAACAGCCTAGTCCGCTAGTGATAGTTTCCTCTCTGGACCTAGGCTTGCACAACTTTAAAAAGTGTCACTAGTTGATTAAATCTGCTTACTTATATATCCAACATCTCTTATATGTTTTGTTAATGCAAGACTTCTTATCTTAAGTTGGGATATCACAAATAGTTTAAATTTTTAAGTATATAAAGTCACCTCTTTAATTCTCTCCATAATTACACTTGTTGAAAATTCTAATATCCAATCCCAACAGTTGCTATGAAGGAAAAAAATGTTACTCAGAAACGACATTACTTTCTGGTTATGAATGGACAAATCCTTACATGAGCATATGTTCCTTGTCCTTCTTTCTCTTCTAACTGTTCTATTTTTTCTCTACATTAATTAATAATGTTTCTTCATTTCCCAATTTATATTTATTCTATATCTTGATAGTTATTACTATGTGTAACTAATATATAATGTTGTTTGATAATTTTGAGTTTCCTAATTGTTTCTCTAATTAATGGCTAAATTTTTAATTTTCTTATTCGTATGGATTACTTCTCTAGTTATTATTATTGAAGTTCAACATTTTAACCACTTGCAGTTGTAGTAGTAAGCTAAGTGAAAATTAAAAAATGTTAGATGTTGGACTTGAGTTAAAACATAGTGTTTGCGATAGGCATAAAGGTTCCATGTTCTACAATGTTTCAGTCAGTTCTCCAGTCTATTATTTGTTTTCCGGAAAGTAGGATACCTATAAAGGGTCATTGAGGCATAGAGCTAAGGATTATAACACATTTATTGTTGATTTTTTTTCAATTTACCGAGGACATGACCTTCGATAGGAGGGTGTGGGGATCGAGGATTAGGAAAGGGGGTCAATAATAAATAGTTTCACGTCTTATTTTTCCTACTAGTACTATCAGTCTTATTTCGAGTGTTTTGTTATTTTATTATTTCCATATTTTTCTCATCTTAATTAGTTTTCTATTACTTCTTGTTGTCTCTTATACTTTTGGTTTTCTTACTATTGCATTGTTGTTATTGCTTATGTTTCCACAAATGTTGTGTTTTTTTTTTGCTTTCCTTGAGCCGAGGGTCTATTGGAAATAACCCCTCCACCTGTACAAGGTAGGACTTAGTCTATGTATACCTACACCATATAATTTCTGTACAATTAAAATTAAAATTAAAGCTAAAATTAAAATTAAAATTAATTGTTTGTAGTTAATTTAAATAAAAAATCTGAATTTTAAAATTTTAAAATTTCTTGCAAACGATCCGCTACATTGAATATCACTATCCATGGATACTTGTTTATACACCCATTTCATTAACTAAAAGTGAATGAAACACAAAATTTGGCGAGAACTAGTTTTTAGATTTGTAAATGTATCAGAGTTTTATATACATTCATATACACTATTTGTACATTACAACAGTTCATCTTCCTTGACGGGCTTCTATTTTTTTCCAATCCCGATCATCTATAATCTTCTCTAAATAGTCTCAAATTCTAGGTACGAGCTCCTCTCGATATTTTGAGTCTTTTGATATATTATGCACTACAAATGATTCATGTTTGCGACAGGTCAAATTTTAAAATTTGAGCGTAGAAGCTCTTCAATGGAGGATTTCAATGTACATCAACTCAAATTATCCTTTAACTCATATTTTAGATATGAGCTTCTCTTGATATTTCAATTCTTTTGATATATTATTTATTCAAAATAATTCATGTTTACGGCATGTCGAATGTTTAATTTGAGTTTCAAAACTTTTCAATGATTGATTTTAGACCTGATGATGAAAGATTCGATGTTGGGTGAGGCTCAGAGTATAATTATATTATTTCTTATTTAATTTAATATATTATGCTGATTGATTTTGGCATAATTGGATCAAATAAAAATAATGGACAACTAATGAACTATCATATCTTATAAGGTGTTTTCGACGATATTTTTTGTGTCAACATTGAGTTTGAAAATGACAATTTTAAAATCACCATCAAATTAATAAGATCTAACAATAGATAAGAGTTTACCATAATGAAACATATATTTCAAAAAGTCCCTTTTGCTTTTTTGATATGAATGCAGATAGATATTGATCTCTATATTAATATAGATAATAAATATTTTAAAAAAAAGATTAATTAAGAAATCACCAAAAAATTAAGGAAAACATAAATAAAAAGTATAATTTTAATTAATCTCATAGTATTGAGAGATAATTACATTATTTACCAACTCTTTTCTAAATTACAAAAATTCCTTAAAATCTATGGATTTAGGATACATCGCTAGACTTACAAATACATCAACAGACATCCAGATACACATGGTAGTGATGTTTCTGAGAGAGGATAAAAATGCATCAAAGAAAGGATAGGACTTCCGGATACATAGGAGAGGTATGTATCTGAAAGGGGGATATGGATGTATCAACGAGAAAGGACTTTTGAATTTTTTTTAAATGGTAGAAAATTTAAAAAATAATGATAAAATAAAATATGTATTTAAGTAATTTTTTTCAATAAAAAAGGTTTTTCATATATTTCATTTGCAAGTAGTTGGGCTAGCCCATAAGACCATCATGGGTCGTTTTGGATCGGTTATTGGTCAAAATCAAAACCAAACCAACTTAATCGGTTTTAAAATTATCAAAACCAAACCAAACCAAATATAGTATATATTTATCGGTTCGGTTGTTATCGGTTTTGGTTCTGTCACTCCCCGAGCCAACACCATGGGCGAGACTGGCACTCGAGAACCATTGATGGCCTCAAGCGAACCCTTGGCCTGGCTTACTTACTCAGCGGAAGACTTATACACACGAAACATAACTCATGCAATAACTTAAGAGGTAATAATTTAGCCAAAATGGCAACTCAAGTCTTAAACGTATACAATTGAAATGAACAAGACTAAAGAACTATAACTATCCGTCTATGAAGCCTCTAATCGGGATGTCAGGACAAGACCCCCGGTCATACTAACAACTGAAATTCTAGAAAAACAAAGTAAAAGGAGTCCTCCGAAATGCAAGGAGGCTCTCCAACTGACTTTGAGTGCTCAACTGGATTAACGGAGCCCTGGATACTAATCTTGATTACCTGTGTCTGCATCATACAACGATGCAGGCCAAATGACATCAGTACATTGAATGTACGAGTATGCGAAGGGAATACTAAACATAACATAAGCTTGAAAGGAATCTGAAAGAAACATTTAACTTGGCTTTACTCAACTTATGAACAACTTAACTCAATATAAAGCAATAAAACACATGCAATATGTAGAAAGCTTTTAAAAACAGTAGAAAGCAACTCAGTTCGTTAAAGAAATGCAATAACAAACTCAACTTTACTCATGTAATAAAGTAATATAGTTTCTGTGGGAGTTTCTCTAACCTACAACCACCACTATGAGCGTAAGTGGTGATACAACGTCTTGCGGACGCCTTAAGTAAGTGGATCCACTAGTCTATGCTATAAAGCACTAAGGAATCATCTAAAAAGTATGATCCTTTACTACCCATGATGGCTACATGGTTTATGGAGACTTGAGTTATTAAGAACTCGCATCCCCATAACGGTTCTCAATACTACTCCTAAAACGTACTTAAGTATGTTTTTAAAACAAAACTTCTTTCTTTCGTTTGAGATAATTACTCAAAACTTAGCTTAAAAGCTCTCTTGGAATCGATGTTCCCTTTCTTGCTCAAATGTGAAAACATTTCTAACTTTTGGGAATACTTAGTTCCCGTATAATCTTTGAAGAAATGAACTTTACTCTTAACTCTTTAGTCAACTCGAACCTTAAGTCTTAAGACAAAGTTAAAACGTTTGTGAAAGTCTTTTGAAAACTTTATAAACTTCTCTTAACTTGAGTCTTAACTTTCCTTGAATTGAATTATGAATTCAAGGATTGTGATTTGTGATAGGAATGATCTTATGACGTTTAGGAGTATTTTTAGATAGTCAAACATGATAAAAGATCAAGAAATTATTGTCTGGAAGCAAGTCCGTGACGCGGAGATGTTTTTACATATTTGGTCGCGAAAATAATTTTTGAGGCAGAACGGTTCGTGACCGCTCCATGACGGGAGGGGAACTTTCCCATTCTGAGGAACAGGTCCGCGACGCAGACCTGGTACCCAGATTCGCCCGACAATTTACCTTCTTCGTTTTCCAGCCCCAATTAGCCTAAACTCGATTCTTTTTCCCAAATTCTTTTTAGATTCAGATACCCAAAAAATGTACCTAAGAACCTAACTCAAAGCAACTCTATAATTCGACGTAATGATCTTAAAAACTTCTCAATCTCAGCCCAATTCAAGAACGACATCAAATTCAAGAATACATATCAAGAACACTAAACTTTCAACCCTTTTAGGACGAATTCACACTGGAAAAAAAAGTTTGGCAAGTGGGTGAACGAACCCAACGTTATGAAAGCCGCACATACCTCGTAAGGATCACCCCTTGACGAAATCCACAATCTTAGCATTGAGAATTTGACGATTCTTGCTTCTTCTCCTCTTCTTTTCTCTTCTCTAAAATCCCAACTCAATTTTCAAAAGCGTAAATTGACCAAGTTCAGTTTATACCCCTAAGTAATTACCAAAAACGAATTAATTTAATTGGGTATGGTAAAGACCAAAATACCCTTCCAAAATCTGGTTTAGACTTTCCTTATTTGAACAACTCAACTTCAAATCGGAATATCTCACTCATACAAACTTGGAATCGTACAAACTCAGTGGCGTTGGAAAGATAATTCCAAGATCTTTCCTACGGTATCTGGAAGCACACCTAACTCATCTTGAGCTAGGAGTTATGGTCGTTTGAAGTTGACCAAAAATCCAACTTAACATAACTTAACAAATTTCCAAATTTTTCAATATTTCCTAAAATGACTATTCCCAATTCTAACTCTTTCTAGTTCTTTCAATTAGCGAGATGTTACAATATCTCTTCCTTGGGAACATTCTTCCTCAAATGAGATTACTCTTACTAGGCTAAGGGTGCAACATCTAACATTCAGCTCCAACACCCAACAAGCAATGCAAATACAACATGCTAACTTATAAATTAAAGAGTACTAAGAAGAGAATTTAGTACCTTGATCTGGAATTTCTCTGGTCTCAAAGAGATGTGGATATCTCTTTTTCATATCTTCCTCAACTTCCCAAGTAGCTTCCTCAACAAATTGGTTCCTCCAAAGAACTTTGACTGATGCTACCTCCTTAGTCCTCAACCTACGAACTTGGCGATCTAGAATTTGAACCGGAATCTCTTCATAAGATAAGCTATCCTTGATCCCAATATCTTCAGTTGGTATGATAAATGAATGATCTCCCATGCACTTCTTCAACATGGAAATGTGAAATACCGGATGAACCGCTGCTAACTCTTGTGGTAGCTCTAACTCATAAGCTACATTGTCAATCCTCTTGGATATTCGATAAGGACCAATATACCGATGACTAAGCTTCCCCTTCTTACCAAATCTCATAACATCCTTCATGGGAGAAACTTTTAAATATACCCAATCATCTACTTCAAACTCTAACTCCTTTCTCCTAACATCAGTGTAGGATTTCTACGACTTTGCGCTGTTTTCAACCTCTCTTGAATGACTTTCACTTTCTCCATAGCTTGATGAACTAAGTCTAGTCCTATCAACCCAGCTTCACCAAATTCAAACCATCCAATAGGTGATATGCATCTTCTCCCATAAAGAGCTTCATGAGGAGCCATTTAGGTGCTAGAGTGGTAACTATTGTTGTAAGCAAATTCAATAAGAGGTAGGTGATCATCCCAATTACCTTTGAAATTGTAACGACATTTTCCTATCGTTATAGAAAATCCAATGGGGGGAAAATTGAGGCCGGAAAATCTTTTTCATAGTATTTGGATTTTCCCAACATAGTCCAGATTTGGACGAAATCAGAGTCTTTCAGGTGTAGGGAATCTGGTAACAATCAGGAGAATTATTTATGATTTTGATCACATGATTAGTTAGATAACTCGTTGAGGAACCCGTACGACTTTACGAAATTGAATTCGGGCGAGTAGAATTCCCGAAATTGATCTTAGCGTAAATGGTATTTTCTGAGCGTCGTTGGTTAGAGGTGTGTTGTGAAATGGGGATTTTGGAATTCTTTAAATATCTCTCTATTTCGTGCAACCCGCTTTAGCGGGGATTTTGGTCACTTTGGCGGGGCCGTTGTAGCGGGATGGTGGCCGTTGTGGCTGGCTCGACGCGACTTAAGGTCGTTAATAAACCCCTAAACGACCTTATTTGGCACTTTCCAATTTTTAGAGCTAAGGAACGAACCCCATGAGACTCCTACTCATTTTTCACCATTCTTGAGGCTAAAGATAAGTTTTTCACTCCCCGAATCCATTTTTTGATCCGTAGAACGTAATAGAATGGGTGAATATTGATGGGGGAGGGTTTTTTTTTATAGATTCCATGGTGGAAAAAACCCTAATTTGGATAATTGGGATCATGGGTTTGATCTAGGGTTCTTAGAATTGTTAGTAATTTGGGTTATTTGTGGTTGTTTATTGATTCTCGTATTCTATTGATTGTTTGTAGACCAAGAACAAGCAAACTGAATCCGGAAAGGGAAGGATCAAGTTTCTTAGGGTTTCGAAGCTTGTTTCAAGGTAGGTGATGATTGTGATTCTATGATTGTGTGATGTATGTTTGTTCTTGCTTCATTATGATACATGTATGTATATGAATGTTGCATTATATTATTGATCACATTTGTTGTAAATGAGATAGATGAATGATGGTTACCATGAAATCATGACTTAATTGTATTATCTTGAGGATATACTTGTGATTGTGATTGTGGTGTATTGAATGGATCGATTGTCATGTTCCGGCATAACTAACTTGAATCAGTTACTACGTTCCGGCATAAATATGATATCGGTTGCCATGTTTCGGCATAACTATTGGATTGGGTACAACGTTTTGGTATGCTAATTGTTTGGATTTGGTTTCGATGAGAGGACCAATGATTTGAAAATACTGTATAATTGAGAATTGTGAAATGCTATGTTGTTCTTAAATGTTGATAATATTGTATATGTTTTTTTATATGCATATGATTATATTGTTGTGATGACTTATGTATGTTGCACTTAGTGGGATAGTCGCGTGATCCTACCAGTACACTGTGGTTGTGTATTGATACTGCACTTGCTCTTATTTTTGTTGAGTACATGGCACTTTAAGCGGCTACTGACAGACCTCGCTTAGGAGATTAGTGATCGTTCAAATTCAAGGGTGAGTCAATTCTTTCGGGCCGCCATGGGTTTTCTTTCGTTTATGTCCACCATTTTTGGACTTAGACTATGTTCTAGTTAGTCGATTAGTTCATTAGATTAGGGTTGCATCCCTTCTTGTTTAGACTTGTTGAACTTTAGATGTTTTGGTACATTGACTTTCAGGTTTTAGGTTATTTCTTCCGCATTGTTAGTTCGTTGTTAGACTTTTGTTGGATTTTATGGGAACTTTCTATTTATTTCCTTAGTATTTAACTTGCTTCCATAACTTAAATGTCTTAGTTTTTGTTTAGTTGCTTGGTTTGGGTTGTAGTAGTGGTTCTCCCACCGGAGATTTAGTGTAGGTGTCAATCACGACGGTCGGGGTCGTGACATAAATCAATCACACAAGCCCTCAACATATCCTCTAAGGTCTGAATAGTACGCTCTGCTTACCCATCTGTCTGGGGATGAAAGGCAGTTCTTAAGTTCACCTTTGAACCCAAGCCTTTCTGAAACGATTTCCAGAACTGTGCAATAAATTGTGCTCCTCTGTTTAAAATAATCGATACTGAAACCCCATGAAGTCTAACTACTTCTTGAATATACAACTTAGCATCATCCTCTGCTGAATGGGTAGTCTTTACCAGCAAAAAGTGGGCTGATTTTGTCATTCTGTCAACAATTACCCATATCGAATCATGTTGCCTGCGAGACCTTGGTAAACCTATGATGAAGTCCATATTAATCATCTCCCACTTCGATTCTGGAAGTTCTATGTTTTGAGCCAAACCACCGGGCCTTTGATGCTCTACTTTAACTTGTTGGCAGTTCGGACACTTAGCAACAAATTCTGCAATGTCCTTCTTCATAATACTCCACCAATAGACTTCTCTCAAATCGCGATACATCTTTGTGGAACCCAGATGGATGGAATATCTGGAGCTATGAGCTTCCTCCATGATCCTTTCTTGGAGTTCATCTACCCTTAGTACACATAATCTACCTTGATACCTCAATATACCATCTCCCCCTTGTTCAAAAGCCATTACTTTTTGCTTATGAACACTTGCCTTCAATTCAAGCAAAATTGGGTCTTGGTCTTGCTTTACTTTCTCTTCTGACACTAATGATGATTCAGCCCCATTCATCACCACTACTCCTCCTTCTGTGGAAACCATTAGTCGAACTCCTAAGCGTGCAAGTCTATGCACATCTCTTGCTAGCTCTTTGTTATCTTCCTCAAAATGGGCGGTTCTACCCATAGACAACATGCTCAAGGCATCAGCAACAACATTAGCCTTACCTGGGTGATAAAGAATACTTATGTCATAATCCTTGAGTAATTCTAACCACCTTCTTTATCTGAGATTAAGCTTTTTCTGAGTAAACACATGCTGAAGACTCTTGTGATCGGTGAACACATCCACATGAACACCATAAAGATAATGGCGCCATATTTTCAAAGCAAATACTACAACAACCAACTCTAGATCATGGGTTGGGTAGTTCTTCTCATGAACCTTCAACTGTGTGGAGGCATAAGCTATAACTTTTCCATTTTGCATTAATACACAACCCAAACCAACTCTAGACGCATCGCAATATACGACAAAACCTTGAGTACTTTCTGGTAAGGTTAACACTGGACAGTAGTCAACCTTTTTTTCAATCCCTGAAAGCTTTTCTCACAAGCTTCAAACCACTGAAACTTCACTGTTTTATGAGTTAACTTGGTCAAAGGTGATGAAATAGATGAAAACCTTTCTACCAAGCTTCTATAATAGCCAGCCAAACCCAAGAAACTCCTAATATCGGTTGGAGATGTGGGTCTAGGCCAATTATGCACTGCCTCTATTTTCTGGGTATCAACTTTAATTCCCTCTCCAGACACAGTGTGTCCTAAGGATGCCACAGATTCAAGCCAAAACTCGCACTTAGAGAATTTGGCATACAACTCTCTATCTTTTAGAGTCTGGAGAACTATTCTAAGATGACTAGCATGATCTTCTTCATTCCTCGAATAGATTAGTATGTCATCAATGAAGACGATAAAAAACATATATAAATAAGGCTTGAATACTCTATTCATAAGGTCCATGAATGTTGCAGGCGCATTGGTCAAACCAAAGGACATAACTAGGAACTCATAATGACCATAATGGGTTCTGAATGCTGTCTTCGGAATGTCACATTCCCTTACTCTTAACTAATGGTATCTTGATCTGAGATCTATCTTGGAAAAACAAGTAGCACCCTGAAGTTGATCGAAAATATCATCAATTCTCGGAGGAGGATACTTATTCTTGATGGTAACCTTGTTCAACTGGCGATAATCTATACACATTCTAAGGGAACCATCTTTCTTCCTCACAAATAAGACCGCAACACCCCAAGGTGAGACACTTGGTCGAATGAAACCTTTATCTAGGAGATCTTTCAACTGTTCTTTTAGCTCTTTCAACTCTGCTGGTGCCATTCTGTATGGCGGAATAGATATAGGACGAATATGTGGAAGAATGTCTATACCGAAGTCTATTTCTCTCTCAGGAGGGACTCCGGGAAGATCATCAGGAAAGACTTTTGGAAACTCTTTTACTATTGAAACTGACTAAATATGAGGTATCTCAACACTAGAGTCATTAACTCGGACCAAGTGATAGACACAACCTTTGGAAACTAACTTTCTCCCCTTAATGTACGAAATAAAACGACCCTTAGGCACTGCTGAAATACCTTTCCACTCTAAGACTAACTCATTTGGAAACTGAAACTTGACAACTCGAGTCCTACAATCAACTGAGGCATAACATGCATGAAGCCAGTCCATACCAAGAATGATATCAAAATCTACAATGTGTAATTCGACTAAATCAGCCATGGTGTCCTTGTGATTGATGGAAATGACAGAATCACGATATACTCGCTCATCTAGAATAGGCTCCCCAACAGGTGTAGAAACACAAAAGGGTTCATAGAGTTTCTCACGAAGAACATCAAACTTATTTGCAACATAAGGGGTTACAAAAGATAAACTTGTTCCTGGGTCTAGCAAATCATAAACATCAAGAGTAAAGACTTTGATCATACCAGTGACAACATCTGGGGAATTTTCTTGCTCTTGATGACTAGTGATCGCATAAAGACGGTTTCCTCCTCCGCCTACCCCTGAAGTAGCTCCTCTAGATGCAGCTCTGTCTGGTGGAGCAACTGATGAAGATTGGGCTCTATTGCCCTGATTCCAATTACCTTGCCGATTCTTAAGGCAGTCTTTCATGAAGTGACCCTCTTGTCCACACTTGAAACAACCTGTGGAGCCATCGCGACACTTACCTGGGTGGGTTCTACCACACTTAGCACATGCAGGAGCCCAATTACCTCATTGTGCCACACTACCTTGAGACTGTGCAGGTCTAGCTCTGAAGTGTTGGGAATTCTGACTATTATACTCACTTTTGTTTATGGGTACAGGTGCACTAGCAGACGATAGAGCAGGTCCCTATTGCTTTGGCTGGAAAGAAGACCGGTTCGTATTATTTCTTTGTTGTCCGAACTTATTCCCTGACATCTTTGCCTTCTTATTTCTGAATTCCTCCTTATCCCTCAACTGCTCTTCCTCAACCTGCTGCACATAGACCATCAACCTTGCTATATCCATGTCGCCTAGCTATTAGCATTGCAGTCTTACCTTCCTTACTCGACAGATGAGACAGTCCAGCAACATACAAACTCATCCTACTTCTCATATCCGCAACCATCTTCGGAGCATATCGGGACAGTTGGGTGAACTTCAACCCATATTCATGAACATTTAGTGAATCTTACTTAAGGGTAAGAAACTCTCGTACCTTGGCCTCTCTCAATTCTCGAGGAATGAAACGCCCCAAGAAGGCCTCCTCAAAACAAACCCAACTCGCAGGTGGTGCTCCCTCAGCTCTACCCTTCTTCCACTGGTCAAACCAAGTCCTAGCAACATCCTTCAGTTGATATGCAGCTAGTTTCACTCACTTAGCATCGACAACGTGCATAACCTCAAATACCTTTTTCAATTCCTCAACAAAACTCTCCGGATTCTCAGTATTGCTTGAACCAGTGAAACTTGGAGGATTCATCCTCAAGAACTCTCTGATCCCCGAAGTATCAGCCACTTCATGTCTAGCTCCTCTCTGTTGCCCAACCTGGTTAGTCACAGCTTGACTTAGCATTCTTATCGCTTCCCTGAACTCAACATTGGTGACTTCTCCTTGGGGTTGCACTTCAAGTGCATTAGGTACCCCTTGCTCCTCAACATTCCTTCTAACAGGACGACCTATGAAAGCTCTTCATGGAGGCATGATTAACTGAAAACACGTGCAAGCACGAATTAGAAAGAGACTTTTTAGAGATGAACTCTATCGCACGAAGTGAGTATGAAAGAAGTGAGAAAATTTCCTAAGTGTCCCAGCCTCCTAATTATAGATGTGGCACGCTTCACACTGATAACTAGGACTCTACTGGCACGGCTTCATAGACTCCCTAGGACTCTTGAACTCTGTGCTCTAATACCAAGTTTGTCACTCCCTGAGCCTACATCCTGGGCGGGATTGGCACTTGAGAACCATTGATGGCCCCAAGCGAACCCTTGGCCTGGCTTACTTACTCAGCAGAAGACTTAAACACAAGAAACATAACTCATGAAATAACTTAAGAGGTAATAATTTAGACAAAATGGCAACTCAAGTCTTAAACGTATACAACTGAAATGAATAAGACTAAAGAACAATAACTATCCGTCTATGAAGCCTCTAAACAATGAGGGATGTCGGGACAAGATCCCCGATCATCCTAACAACTGAAATTCTAGAAAAACAAAGTAAAAGGAGTCCTATGGAATGCAAGGAGGCTCACCAACTGACTCTGAGTGCTCAACTGGATACCTGTGTCTGCATCATAAAATGATACAGACCAAATGGAATCAGTACATTGAATGTACGAGTATGCGAGGGGAATACTAAACATAACATAAGCTTGAAAGAAATCTGAAAAAAACACTTACCTTGGCTTTACTCAACTCATGAACAACTTAACTCAATATAAAGCAATAAAACACATGCAATATGTAGAAAGCATTTAAAACAGTAGAAAGCAACTCAGTTTGATAAAGAAATGCAATAACAAACTCAACTTTACTCATGTAATAAAGTAATATAGTTTATGTGGGAGTTTCTCTAACCGACAACCACCACTATGAGCCTAAGTGGTGATACAACGTCTTGCCCACGCTGCCAAAACTGTCCTATACTTTACCATCATATAGGACGCCTTAACTAAGTGGATCCACTAGTCTATGCTAAAAAGCACTAAGGAATCATCTAAAAAGTATGATCATTTACTACCCATGATGGCTACATGGTTTATGGAGACTTGAGTTATTATGAACTCGCATCCCCATATCGGTGCTCAATACTACTCCCAAAAATATACTTAGCTCATATGTTTTTAAAACAAACCTTCTTTCTTTGGTTTGAGATAATTACTCAAAACTTAGCTTAAAAGCTCTCTTGGAATCGATGTTCCCTTTCTTGCTCAAATGTGAAAATATTTCTAACTGTTGGGAATACTTAGTTCCCGTATAATCTTTGAAGAAATGAACTTTACTCTTAACTCTTTAGTCAACTCAAAACATAAGTCTTAAGACAAAATTAAAACGTTTGTGAAAGTCTTTTGAAAACTTTATAAACTTCTCTTAACTTGACTCTTAACTTTCCTTGAATTAAATTATGGATTCAAGGATTGTGATTTGTGATAGGAATGATCTCGTGATGTTTAGGAGTGTTTTTAGATAGTCAAACATGAGAAAAAAAATCAAGAAATCACTGCTTGGAAGCAAGTCCGGGATGCGGAGATGTATTTAAATATTTGGCCGCGAAAATAATTTTTGAGGCAGAACGGTCCGTGACCGCTCTGCAACGGGCAAGGAATTTTCCCATTCTGAGGAACAGGTCGCGGACTTGGTACTCAGATTCGCCCAACAGTTTTCATTCTTCGTTTTCCAGCCCCAATTTGCCTAAACTCGGTTCTTTTTCCCAAATTCTTTTTAGATTCAGATACCCAGAAAATGTACCTAAGAACCTATCTCAAAGCAGCTCTATAATTTGACGTAATGATCTCAGAAACTTCTCAATCTCAGCCAATTCAAGAACGACATCAAATTCAAGAATACATATCAAGAACATCAAACTTTCAACCCTTTTAGGACGAATTGACGCTGAAATAAACATGTTTGGCACGTGGGTGAACGAATCCAACGTTATGAAACCCTCACATACCTCGTAGGGATCACCCTTGACGAAATCCACAATCTTAGCTTCTAGAATTTGACGATTCTTGCTTCTTCTCCTCTTTTCTCCTCTTCTTTTCTCTTCTCTAAAACCCTAACTCAATTTTCAAAAGCGTAAACTAACCAAGTTCAGTTTAGACCCCTAAGTAATTACCAAAAATGAATTAATTTAATTGGGTATGGTAAAGACCAAAATACCCTTCCAAAATCCGGTTTAGACTTTCATTATTTGAACATCCCAACTTCAAATGGGGATATCTCACTTATACGAACTTGGAATCGAGCAAAATCGGCGGCGTTGGAAAGATAATTCCAAGATTTTTCCTATGGTATCTATTGGAAGCACACCTAACTCATTCTGAGCTTAAGAGTTATGGTCGTTTGAAGTTGACCAAAAACCCAACTTATCATAACTTAACAAATTTCCAGATTTTTCATTCTTTCATAAAATGACTATTCACAATTCTAACTCTTTCTAGTTCTTTCAATTAGTGAGATGTTACAGGTTCGGTTTGGTTTGGTTATTCGGTTATTAACCATAGACAAAAATAAAAGAAATAATTCATTCAAAACATGAAAAAAGTGACAACAATCCATTTAAAATGAAAATAGTTAGAATGACTGACCTTACAGAACTTTCAATCATTGAATTTACTCTGACTAAAGCTTCAAAATTCATTAGTTTGGCCTAGAGGAAATAGAAAGTGATATTTTCAATTTTATAAAGAATTGTCATAGACACACTCATATACATCAAACCAATAAGATAAATATTCTCACCTTGGGCATTTTTTCTTTCATAAGTAAATTATAAATAAATTTTGATAAAAACACATATAAGATCTTTAAAATTGTTTATAAAAATAATATATTATGTATGTATATTAATAAAATATATGTATATAATTGTCTGTTTGGTTATTTCTTCCGTTCTTTTTGAACAAAATCATAACCAACCCATATATTATCGATTTTTGAAAATCTAAAACCAAACCCCACCTAACCCAAATAAAAATTGGGTTATTTAATCGGTTTGGTTCAGTTTTCGGTTTGGATCGATTTTTATCCAAACCGTGAGCACCCCTAATTTTACTCTCTATTCTCTATATTTGGAGAACTACTATTCACATCTCTATTTCACTTTTTGATTATTTTAATAATATTTCTATCGTATCATTAATTAAGTCTTTATTATTTGTAGTTAATTTTCTAATATAATATAACATCTAAAAACATATTATTGACAAGTTACTATTTCTATCCGAATTAATAATTTTCTATTTTATTTTTAAAAAAATATCGCCACTTTAAATATGTAATTTCAAATTATTTTAATATTATTTATGTTATATGAGACTATTAATTAAGTCTTTAATAGTTGAATTATTTTCTAAGTATATAACATCTAAAAAAATATATTATTGATAAGTATACTACTTTGATTCCGAATTAACAATTTTTCTAATTTTTTTTAATAAAAGTCGTCACTTTAAATATTTAATTTAAAATTAGAATTATTTTTCACTATGAAGAATACACAAAATTTACATGATAATTCAAACAATCTACTTTTATGTTATAGTGATAAATTATTAAACTACACTTTTTAATGAGCATGAAAATACTTTTTGCAATAGTTCAAAATGGAATAGGGGAAGTAAATTAGTACACGAAATAATTGGATACAAAATGAAATTGTTAATTTGAACAATTTTTAGCTACACATAAAAAATTAAGGAAAAAAATTTACTCATTTTGAACTCTGTAATGCATTAATAGAGTATTACGGGAGCAACGCCATAGTCTTGAAAGTCGAGTATTTATGTAAAATTTAAAATTAAATTTTACGATAATGCATTATTT
The DNA here is from genome assembly GCA_036250505.1 of Solanum acaule. Lineage (NCBI taxonomy): Eukaryota > Viridiplantae > Streptophyta > Magnoliopsida > Solanales > Solanaceae > Solanum > Solanum acaule. The sequence goes on along the minus strand of JAJOOR010023969.1, from coordinate 847 downwards.
ATTAGGTAATTGTATTTCATCAATAATTTCACTTTTATTTGAATTGTTTGTTAATATGTATTATATATAATATTTGTTGTAATTTATTTTATTTAGAAATTTAGAATAAAATATAATTTTACATTTAATAATTTTTTTGAACAGAATAAGATTTATATTACATGAAGATTATATAGATTATAGGGTAATTATTTGCAAAATGAAGAAACAATTTATATTATGAAATAAGAAAATAAAAATAATAATAATATAATATTGAGGAGACAGAAAAAGGTTCTTTTTAGAGAGTAAAATAGAGAATTGAGTTGGAGTTGATTGTCTGAAAAAATAAAGAACTCTATATTTGGAGAGTAAAATACAGGGTTGGAGATGCCCGAGAGCCACCAACCCTTTACAGGGTTTATATATATATATATAAAGAAATAATAATTTATATTATAAAATAAGAAAATAAAAATGAAATAGACTTAATAATATAATATTGAGGAGAGAGAAAATAATATTTTTTTTCGGAAAAAGGTCAAAATTGCCCCTAAACTATGTGAAATAGACCATTTATACCCTCAATTACATTTTGGAATCAAAAATACCCCGCCGTTATCCCAGGAGACCACAAATACCCTCAAGAGTTAACACCCCAAATTATTAGTGACGTGGCAAGCCACATGGGACTAATCCCTCCACCTAAGCATTGTCAACTAAGATTCACTACAAAAGAACTTGACCTTTAGTGGCGACAAAGTCGCCACAAATCCCAAAATATTGTCACTAAAGGTTATGAGTGATTTTTAGTGGCGACTAAGGCTCCAACAACCATTCGCTAGTAAAACCTATTTTTTCAACAAAA
>JAJOOR010023968.1:0-14444 GCA_036250505.1 Solanum acaule | reverse complement strand
AACAAGTCACTTCATAAGACTAGAACACTCATCAAATGTCATCCCAAGACTCACCTAAGTAAGACATGGTGAGGCAGCCCATACTACCTCTCCATACCACACCTAAGTGATCCTTAAGGCTACACAAGACAAGCTCCATTCACATCTCAACCTAAATCGTTCATTCAACTTAATATATTTAGACAACTTCATTCATTAATGACATAAGATCATCATATACATTCAATTCAACATAAGCACTTACATTCAATTCATTATGACTCACTTTCACATTAGCATGCTCAAAGACCAACACTTTCATTAATTAGCCCAATGAGACTCATTCATTCATTATCATTACTAAGACACACCAAGATCTCCCTTAAATGTCTATTTGTGCAATGTCTAGATGATGTCCCATTCCACCACCTATCCTAAGTAGTACACCCTTAAGAGACCCTAGTTCATCCATTCATTAATGTGGGGGAGAGCCTTAACCGACATAGACCATGGAGCTTGACATGGAATCCCGGTAATACCCTTATCGGATGAGGGATCCCCACTTACCTAAGGTAGGGCCATTCTTTTATCCTTTACGTGGTAGAGACCACTAGCTAGTCCTATGTGGGCACATAGTTAAGGGATAGAAGGATTGCTTCTAAGTACCCACATCTCAACTAACGACGGGGCACCCATCTTAAGGGTTGCTACTAAATACTCACATCTCAACTAACAAAGGAGTATCCACCCATCTTCATATCCTCTCGATGCTAGACACTACTCCCCCACAGAGTTTGGACATTCCTTTCATTCATTCATTTAGGGATAAGGATAGCTACTAAGTACTCTCATCTCAACTCACGAAGGAGTACCCATCCTAGCCCAACATTCATTCATTTAAGGTTAAGGATTGATACTAAGTATTCTCATCTCAACTCATGAAGGAATACCCATCCTAACCCTCATTCATTCATTAAGAAAGCTCTTGGGTTCAAAGATGAGAAAACCTTTCATCTAGGAACCCCATTCATTTAAGAGAGTACTTTATGAGACTATCCTTACAATAGACCCAACTTTCATTCATTAGCATTAACTCCCATTCTTTTCATTCATTCATACATTCTTTCATTCATTCTTCACTAGGTGTGAGAGTAGGTAAACATAGTCTATCCTAACCTCACCTTCATTATAAGTCATTCAAAGAAGACAATAACCAAGCATAAGACATAAAGTCTCTACACAAGGTCGCCTTTTATGCTCTTAGACCATACACAAATTCAAATCATATCACATTACCTTCACATAATCAACATTACTCAAAACAACAATCATCCAGCTTTGCCTACAAGGCCATGATCACAACATGCTTATAAAGTAAACACCTCCCCACTTTCAAAGGGATCAACCACACAATTCTAACACCTACAACATATATATATAAAGTACTAGAATCAATAATCTATTCACAACTTCATCATCATCATAAACCTTAGGTCAAAATTGCCCATCCAAGGCCAACATCCAATGTAACACAACTGACTATCAATTCCTCATAATTCAGTATAGAACAAAACATCAATCAATAGCCCATAACAATCTACACATTAATATCACATTATTAACTCATAATCAATAGACCCACTTTAGACCCAAAAATTAGGATTTCAAAATATGCAAGGGTTCATGGAGTTTTTTATCTTAAAACCATCAATATTAACATAAATCATCATTTGAAATACTTTCATGCAAGAACCCAAGCTTAGAATTGAAATTGGGGTGGGTTTTTAGGGTTTTTGAAAAACATTGAAATCACTTTGATTTGGCTCTTTGATTGAAAGGAGAATCAAAGATAAAATCCCCATACCTTTATCATTAACTTCCTTAGGAATTTGAAGAGAAATCAGTAGGAACCCATCCCCTAGCTTGAAGCTTCATCAATGGCTTCCATGGAGTTCTAGAGAAAGAAATTTATTTGAGAGGGAAGGTTCAATTGATAATGAGGTCTAATTCTAGGTCTTGGGGTTTTAACCATTTAAAATACCCTAAAATAGGTAGAATAACCGTTTCTAATAATTCCCCAAAGTACCCAAACTACCCCTCACTTAGTTGGACCTTTTAAACAAGTCAAACTTGAGTTTTATTTTCACAGATTTTGTCGAGAAACAAGTTCGCGACGTGGAGATGTTCCCGTAATTTTCTGGATATTAAAATCTGAGACAGTAGAGTCTGCGACATGTCCGCGACGTGGACCAACATTTTGGCCCTTGGTGGAGCTAGTCCGCGACACGGACATGCTCCTACCATGAGCATTTTCGAGCTGCCTTGGCAGCTTGCTCGGCCAAGGGTTGGGGTCCTCCTCGAGGCCCCTTTGGGTGGCCCCGAGGAGTCGTATTCGAACGTTTAGACCCTAAAAACATTTATTAATACACTAGGGTCACCTCCACTGATTTTAGACTCCAAAAAACACATAAAAACATGCAAGACACACTAGAACACGCTAGCACGCAAACAACTAGTTTTCGAACGTCTTGAACGTCTCTTTGACGTTTGACTTCCAAACTCTTTACAACTGACTATAAAGGCTATTCTTCATTATTTTAACAAGTTATTAATGCAAAAAACCCATGTGAGGCTCTACTTTATCCTATTTCATTTTGCGGGGCATTACAACCATGAACTTAACTAAAGACTTAATATGACTTTAAAGGGAATTATGCTTAGCACCGAGTGGATATGAAAATGAGATGGGGGATTTTACGTTTAGCATGTCTGGCTTCCCAATGTATGTTATATCATGAGATGGAAAACTTCTACGTTTAGCAAGTCCGAGCTTTTAGTAGCAATCTCCTTATCCCATAACTATGTTCCCACATAGGTATATAGCTAGTGGATCCACCTAAAAGCTATTATGTGTGTTCTACCTTAGGCAAGTAGGACACCTCTTTTTGGTGTGGTGGTAGAACACTGGATTCCATGTAGCTCACATGGTCTATGTTGGTTAAGGCTAAATTTCCTTAAATAATAAGAATATGAATTATGATAAGAACATGAGCATGTTCTATGTTTCCTCAAGAGGTTCTACTTCGTATGAGTGGGGGTATGAGATTTCACTCATGCATTGCACAAGTAGACTTTAAGAGTGGGCATGGTATGTCTCTTTTATGATATGATGATTCTGAGTTGAATGCATGCTTTGTATGAATTATGAATATGAATATGAACTATGCTTATGACTTCTTAATAAGCTTACTTAGTGTGAGTGGGGAGTATAGGACTTCACTTCTACATTGCACAAGTAGACTTATAAGGGGGACGTGTTGTGGTTTCCTTATGTTATGAAGATATATGAATTATGTATGCATGATATGGATTATGTATGAAAGATAAGTATGGATGTTGAGGTTGATTTCACTTGTTACAAGGTATGAACATGAATGTCTTCTTACTTATGTATGTTTGCTATGAATAAGGTTAAGTAAGATTTGTATGTTGTTGGTGGCCTAAATGTGATACTTAGTGTAGGTAGGATTATGGGATCCTCTCTATGCATTGCACAAGTATAGCTTTGGGTTGCTTATGTGGTAGTTCTATTATGATGAGATGATCTTGGTATTTGACTATGTGTATGAACTATGTCTTGTGAAGATTGGGATATGTATTATGCTTATGTTGGAGACTATGCTTCTATTTATGATGATATCTCTTATGCTATGATGAATTGTATGTGAGTTACTTTATGAGTTGCATTCTCCAACTATTTCAAAGATGATGTTCAAAAGTGGCATATGGCTGGTTTGAAAGAAAAATGTCCCTTTTATGCATGTTTTAAAGATTTTTATGCATGGCTTCCATACTTAGTGCTTTTTGTGCTAACTCCTTCTTTCTACATTTTCTATAAGTGTAGGCTTTGGATTTATTGGATTCCATCCTCATAACTAGAACCATAGTAGATCAAGAAGAAAAAGATTGGTGAGTCCTCATTGTATTCGAGGGCTTGACTATATGTCCTTTATGTCTTTATTTTATGTTTTAGACTTATGTAAGGCCTAAGTCCCTAAGATTGTATTCAAGAGTTTTGTTCCAAGTAATTAGATGGTTTCGAGACATAGTGTATAGATTATATTATTTTATATAAGACTTCGATTGTAAAGAAAAGTTTTAAATTCCTCTCTATTTTCCTATGAACTTATGTCTATGATTTTGCTAAAGGCTTGTATAAGACCCCTTCGGGATCGAGTACGCCGTGTTACGTCTAGGGGGTACCCCTGGGACATTACAAACTTGGTATCAGAGCATAAGATTTTGGGAAAAGTTTAGGATGTCTCAAACCACATCTAGCAGAGTCTTTTTCATAAATGTGAGGCGCGCCACATTTTATGAATAGGAGACTATTGGATGCTTAGGAAACTTCACTTCTTCATTTTCCAAGTCGTGCCATAGATCTATAATCCCTCTCTTATCCCTTATCCGATGGTCTTTAGGATGTGAATATTTGAAGGGTTTATGCTACAGAAGTGAGGGAGAAAGGTTGGTTGTGATGCCAATTATGGCTATGTGACTCGAGAGATTTGAGGTAATAGATTGTGATGTTGCCTTTAGAGTGAATGATGCTTCATAGTTGCCTTTTTGTTATGAAAGATGGTTAGAAGAATTTGTGTAGGCTTACTCCCAAGGGGCAGATAGTGTGCCTACCTAGCATGGTGATTGTGAGGTTATGTTTAGTTGTTTGCAGAACCCAACTTAGCCATTATGAGTTTTGTGATGTGTTGTAGGATTTGATGAATAGTGGTGCCTAGAGATGTTGAGTGAGTAGACTCTTTTGAAAGAGGTTAGAAGTGTAATTCTCCATGGTTTAGAATCACTTTGTGTGATGGATGTGAAAAGTTGAGTATTCTAGATGTCCATGATTTGGTTTGGCTTGAAATTCTCACCTTAAAAGGTGTAGTGAGTTTGAGGAGTTTAGTCCCAGTTTGGTAGGCTCATATGAGACCTTGAGTGGGGTTGGTAAGGTTGCTTGTGAGCTAGAGTGCTTAAATGAGAACCTCTCTAATTTAGAAGTACCAATTGGAATCTTAGACCCGCAAGTTAAGAAATAGAAGAGTAAGAAAGTGCTTCCATGAAAGTGTTGAGGAGTGGCATTGTAGTAAGGGTTTTAGTTGAGGGTGCTAATTAGGAGGCCAAGGGCCAATGAGATGTCCCAATATCCTTATGTTCCCTTCTATTCCTCCTCTAGCTTAAGATGATAAGTTATCCTTGACTCATTTTATGATTTTGGAGTCTTGGATGTTATATGCGTCCTATGATTCCCTTGTTCCTTAGAGTTACTTTTGTTAACCTTGGTAGGGCTTGGATGCATGGTTATTATACCTCTATTGTTTTAGATCCCGGTAAGGTTATAATGAGCCTTGGTAATGCTTGAGTTGATAGAAAGGAGTAGTATTTGAGGTTTTAGTAAAAAGGGGGCTTACTCCCAAGGGGGAGATCATGTGCTTAGATAACAATATTGATTGAGAGTCCTGATGTCCTCATCCTTTTCTTCTATTCCTATTCAAGTTTGAGACCAAAAGTTCCTTTTTGGGCTTGTATTAGGTCTAGGAGTCATGAGTGTTTTAGAAATTTCCATGAACTCCTTATGTTATGCATGATCTAGAGGGATTCTTGTTTTGTGTAAAATGAGTTTTTTCTATGATTTATAAGTTCCTCATGTTGATGTGCATTTTATTAAGAGGATGGCATATTTGACTTCATGAGATGGTTTGATGAACATGCTTTGTTATGCTTTTGATGAAAGGGGCATATTGGCTCCATAGTGTTGTGTTGAGCTTGCTTTGGTTGGGAAAAGATAGTTCCTCCTATGATTATGAGATTGGTGATGTTTGGAAGTGTTGGTACAGGCTCACTCCTAAGGGGGGAGATGGTATGCCTAGCCAATGTTGTTGATATGTGCTTATATGTTGCCATGACTTCCTTATATGATGTATGTTCATGAAAACTAGTGTTTTGAAAGAAAATGAGTTTATGTGGATTCTTTCCCTCATGTTGTAGTGCATTGAGTATGTGTTGCCTATTGAACTTCATGAGGAGAATATATGAGCATGTTTTAATTAGGAGTTGAGAATTCCTCCTTGAATAAAGTGCTTTTTGAGAAGTGATTGCATATGAGCTCCATGAGAGCATGTTGATCATGTTATGACTAGGAGAAGGTAGTTCCTCCTATGAACATGATATATGTTGTATTTCATGCATAATGAGTTTGTAGATGTAGTTCCTACTTCCTTGTATTGCATTGATCATGTTGAATTGGAATTGATGTTTCATCATTTGAATAAGTGCACATTGTGAAAAGTGTATCTTGAGTTGTGCATTATTGTGATGTTTCATGCATGATGGGCTGCTAGTCTTGAGTCTTTAATTCCATAGAGTGTTTCAAGTGTCATTCGAGGACGAATGTTCCTAAGGGGGAGATAAAGTAGCAACCCGGAAAACTAGCAAGACCAAGCTAGAGTCTAACGGAAACTAGTAGGTGGAACTAGAGCCATACGTGTGAGCTTTTGAGTTTGATGTTTTATTTTAGGTTGTAAAACGAGTCCCCGAGTTTAGATAGAGGTGTTTAGGGGTTAGATGTCAAGGTACGACCCCCCAAAGACCTACCAAGGGTCCTTGAGGGGGACCCTAAAGTCTAGACCCCAAGGCTGCCTAAGTTCCATTTTTCTGCCCAAAAAGTGTGACCCACGGAGGGGACCTACTCCCCGTAGGGTGGTCCACGCTATGTGGGAATGAGTCATGGGTCAAGGGGGAAACTTAGGAGCTGCAATTTCAACCTACACCCCACCAGTACGGAGCATGAGCTGACCTATGCCCCATAGGTGGTGGCCGCAGGTCACACCTGCAAGCTGTCCAAAAAGTCGGCCAACATGTAAGTTTTCCTAATTAATTCCTAATTTAATTCTTTTAGTTTAGGGTCGTTTTATACTGATTTAATAAGCCTATATAAACTATTTTATGTCATTAAACACCTCATTAATTCATTAGAACCCAAGACCCCAAATCAAATCCAACTTCCCTTCCCTCCAAAAGTCTTCTCTCTAGAAACCTCCATTGAAGACCAAGAAAGAGATCAACTAGGGCTTGAAGATGGGAGCTTTTCAATACGAATTTGGTGGGATTCTACACCTAAGGTATGGTAGTTTTCATCCTTGTTTATGTTCCATTCAAGGAGCCCTCTCAAAATATGTTTTCAAGTCTCCAATTTTCCCCAAAAAAAGTAGGGTTCAATCTATGTCATGGGTCTTCTTCCAAAATGATTTCAATTGGGTAATTTTGATTCATTATGGTTGTGTATGATGAATTAACATTGGATTGATTGTGATTTGATGATAATTCCCCTTGGACCTATGATTTACCCCTCTTTACTAAATTGACTTCATGAAGAGGGAATTGTTGAATATTGGCCCAATTATGTGATTAATGGTTGTTCTTGGTGTAATTACATGATTCTAGTATAATCAAACATGTAACCTTGAATAACCTAAGATCCTATGGTGAAATTGATATAGCCTAGGGCTATGTCATGAATGAGTCAAATTGAGGGCTTAGATGTGACCCTTCTTTACGAATTGCCTTAGATTAGATCACCTAGACATGAATTGATTATGAGTAAAGCTTCTAGGCATGAACTAATTGATTATGACTTATATGATGGATCATGGTTGTGTAGTATTGAAATTGAGTTTATATGTTCCTATATGACCATAAGTGATCAAGAATGAGGCATGTGGTTAGGTTACCTTAATAGTTAGGTATATATAATGATCATGGGAGGTATGGCTTGAGAGTAAGACTTGTAGTATGAAGATGACTCCTAAGGCTTTAAGGGTAAAAGCTAATATGAATAAGTTAAATATGTTAAGGCTTTAAGAAGGAATCCATTATATATGTTGAGATGTATATGACCCTATTGTGAATGGACTTCACCCACATGACCTATAATATGATCACATGAGTTTATGCATGATATGAATGGATTCTTGAGTTATGACTATATATATGTCTCATGTGATGAATGCTAGATATGTTGACTTAACATGACCGTTGAATGCAAGATATGAGGTGTATGCATGATTATGATATTATGTGCATGTTATTGAATACTTTAAGTATAAAGTGTCTATTATGATAATGTTGTTGTTGTGTCATTGGAAGAACAATCACACACACATGCAGGAATATGATGATGATGTGACTGAGGTGTTTCTTATGATTCACTTAGAAAGTGAAGTTCCTACAACTATTGTGTACTTATGGTAATTGTTGAAAGGTCATTCTCCCCTTACCCTTACACATGTTTATGTATGAATTGTCTAGGACTACGATTATGTTGTTGTGTTGATTGAAAGGTTATTCTTATTAACACACTATGAATACGATGTAAAAGGTTTACTCACATGTTGATGATTCTAAAGTGAAAGGACATTCTCACTTAAGACATCTATGAGCTATTATGATGATATGTTGGTTTGAGTGCCTAGTGCATTCTCTTATGACCATGAACTTAAGTAAAGACTTAATAGTACGTTAAAGGCAATTAAGCTTAGCACTGAGTGGATATGAAAATGAGATAGGGGATTTTATGTTTAGCAAGTCCAGCTACCCAATGTATGTTATCTCATGAGATGGAAACCTTCTACGTTTAGAAAGTCTGGGTTTCTAGTAGCAATATCCTTATCCCATAACTATGTGCCCACATAGGTATATAGCTAGTGGATCCACCTAAAAGCTATTATGTACGTTCTACCTTAGGCAAGTAGGACACCTCTTTTTGGTGTGGGGGTAGAACACCGGATTCCATGTAGCTCACATGGTCTATGTCGGTTAAGGCTAAATTTCCTTAAATAATAAGAATATGAATTATGATAAGAACATGAGCATGTTCTATCTTTCCTCCAGAGGTTCTACTTCGTATGAGTGGGGGTATAGGACTTCACTTATGCATTGCACAAGTAGACTTTGAGAGTGGGCCTTGTATGTCACTTTTATGATATCATGATTATGAGTTGAATGTATGCTTTGTATGAATTATGAATATGAATATGAACTAAGCTTATGACTTATTAATTAGCTTACTTAGTGTGAGTGGGGGGTATGGGACTTCACTTATTCATTGCACAAGTAGACTTATAAGGGGTTGTGGTGTGGTTTCGTTATGCTATGAAGATATATGAATTATGTATGCATGATATGGATTATGTATGAAAGATAAGTATGGATGTTGAGGTTGACTTCACTTGTTACAAGGTATGAACATGAATGTCTTCTTACTTATGTATGTTTGCTATGAATAAGGTAAAGTAAGATTTGTATGTTGTTGGTGGCCTAAATGTGATACTTAGTGTAGGTAGGATTATGGGATCCTATCTATGCATTGCACAAGTATAGCTTAGGGTTGCTTATGTGGTAGTTCTATTATGATGAGATGATCTTGGTATTTGACTATGTGTATGAACTATGTCTTGTGAAGATTGGGATATGTATTATGCTTATGTTGGAGACTATGTTTGTATTTATGATGATATCTCTTATGCTATGATGAATTGTATGTGAGTTACTTTATGAGTTGCATTCTCCAACTATTTCAAAGATGATATTCAAAAGTGGCATATGGCATGGTTTGAAAGAAAAATGTCCCTTTTATGCATGTTTAAAGGATTTTTATGCATGGCTTCCATACTTAGTGCTTTTTGTGCTAACCCCTTCTTTCTACATTTTCTATAAGTGTGGGCTTTGGAGATATTGGATTCTATCCTCGTAACTAGGACCATAGTAGATCAAGAAGAAGAAGATTGGTGAGTCCTCATTACGTTCGAGGGCTTGACCATATGTCCTTTATGTCTTTACTTTATGTTTTAGACTTATGTAAGGGCTAAGTCCCTAAGATTGTATTCAAGAGTTGTGTTCCAAGTAATTAGATGGTTTCGAGACATAGTGTATAGTTTCTATTATTTTATATAAGATTTTGATTGTAAAGAAAAGTTTTAAATTTCGCTATATTTTCCTATGAACTTATGTCTATGATTATGCTAAGGGCTTGTATAAGACCCTTTTGGGGTCGAGTACGCCGTGCTACGTCTAGGGTGTACCCTTGGGTCGTGATAGATTATCATGTAGTAATATTGTTTTTTCCCAGATTCATGCATAAACTCAGAACCCTAGTTATGTAGTTCTTTTAGTTCATGAATTACATTAGCTAGGACAGATAAACAAACATAAGTGCCTTAGTTTTTCAATGTTTCATTATCAGATATACATGTTGCATTTTTAGTTAGCATGTCAGATTATTGAGCTATCTAGTTTACTTCAGTCATGTTATAAATTTCATATATTCAGTTGGGAGTAGGCATTATACCGAGTTGGACTAGGGTCAGTCATCCTTAAGTCCCAGAACTACGTGCCCCTATAGGTTATAAGTCCCATTTGTGGGCATCTGTTTAGTGATCACGCCAGTCATGCCTCTATACCTCTGACAGGGTATATTGGGTCCTCTCGATAGGGTGTATACATCGGACTTCACATTTAGCTCATGTGGTTTTATGTCGGTTATTAGTAGCTCCCACAGTCATATTCTAGTGCATTGACCAAGTTATCTGTTATAGTCAGTTTTCAGTTTCAGCATGTTATAAACTTGGTCATTGCATTCAGTTAAGTTCAGATTCAACATGTTCTGTATATTCATCATGTTCAGCTTTTATCATTGCTCAGTTATATGCTTTGTTTAGTTATGTATATTGTTCAGATTTAGTCTATCCTGCATGCTCAATACCTTTCAAGTACTGACGCATACTCTGCACTACATCTTCTCGTGATGTAGGTTTAGGTCCTCAGCTTTCAGATCACGCATAGATCGGTTCTCGATCTCCATTTCAGCAGAATTAGTGGTAAGTCCTCATTCTTCGAAGATGATTGACATGATTATCTTTTCTACTTTTAGTATTTAGTTTCAGTTTTTGCTAGATCTAGCTGGGCCATGTCCTAATATTTCTAGTCAGTTAGAGGCTTATTTCAGACATAGATAGATTCAACTTTAGTGTTTCAGTTTTATTTCAATATCTTAAACTGTTCTCAATTATATATATATATTAAGACAGTAATGAGTATTCCCTATCATTTCAGCTTACATGATGATTTAAGCTTCCGCACAGTACCTTATTAATTCAGTTTATTTAGTATGCTTATGATATGCTTGTAGGGTTAGCTTGGGGTCACTCGTGATCCTAGGTCCCGTGTCCACGTCCTGGGGGTAGCTTTGGGGCGTGACAACATGGTATTAGAGCACTAGGTTTAAGAGTCCTAGGATGTCTGAAAAGCCGCACTAAGAAGATTCCTTTTCATGGGTGTGAAGTGCACCACATCTAATGAGAATGAGGTTGCAAAGTGTTTTAAGAAACACTTCACTTTCTTGATATTCTTATCGTGTGTAAGGTATGATCTAATTCTTCATTTCTAACTCGACGTTATGCGTTTTCTGATCATGCCTCCTCGTAGAGCTTATGGAAGGAATGTGAATGCACCCAACGCTGACGCAGGCTCCAGTGCTTGCAAATGCTAGTGGTGGATTAGTAGCAGCCAGGGTTCGTCATTTTGTTAGGATGAATCCGACAGAGTTCTTAGGATCACTGATTGGTGAGGATCCCCAAAACTTTGTTGATGAGGTCAAGAAGATCTTTGGAGTGATGTAAGTGACTGGTAATGATAGGGTAGAGTTGGAATTCTATCAACTTAAGGATGTAGATCACATCTGGTTTACTCAATGGAAAGAAAACAGAGGTACGAATGCAGTTCCTATCACTTGGGAGTGCTTTAGTGAGACTTTTCTGGACATGTTCATTTCGAGAGAGCTAAGAGAGGCAAAAGCTTAAAAGTTTATGAATTTGAGGCAGGGTTCCATGTCAGTCCAAGAGTACGGGCTGCAGTTCACCTAACTCTCCAGGTATGCTCCTCACATAGTTGCCAATTCCAGAGCTCAAATGAACAAGTTTCTATATGGGGTATCCGACCTAGTGAAAAAAGAGTGTAGAAATGTTATGTTTCTGGAAAATATGAACATCTCTAGGCTCATTACGCATGCTCAACAAGTTGAGGGAGATAAGATTAGGGAACATGCTAAGGATAATAAGAAGGCTAGAATAGGCAGCTATGAGTATTCTCATCAGAAATCGGGTGGTCGAAATCGCTCGCAGTTTAAGCAAAAGTCTTCAGCTCCAGCACCTTCTTCGACCAGTGTTCCATCTTCCAGGTTTCGACAGGATCAGAAAGGTAGGGCATCAAGCTCTAAGTCTCAGGGGAATATTTCGAAACCAGAACCTACCCAACTTTTCCAAACTGTGGTACACTACAAGAAACAACTTTATTTAAGACCAATATTTAGGGACGAGTTAATAATCCCGTCTCTGAAAGTACATATATTGGGACGATATTTTATTTCGGTCTTTAATTTCATATGTTATTGTGAAGGTTCTAAATCTGGTCTCTAGAAAAAGTAGTAACTCGTCCCAAATTAAAACTTGGGTCTTGAGAAATATATTGGAAGGCGGGAACATATTTTCACCAAAAAATTAGCCGCCTAAAAATTCATCAATTCATTAAAATTCTACAAGGAAAAGAAAACAAAGAAAAGACGCATCAGTTTGTTTCTCAATGAAATAAAAAAGAACCCTAGCAGCGATCTTCTCTAGCTAACAACCAGTTTCCCTTACAGCGATCTTAGTGTACGTAGCTCTCAACTAAAAATTTGTGTTTTCTCAAAACAGAGAAAGCACAGGTCTGCCTAGCAGCAAACGCAATACAGGTCTCATTGATCAGTGTTTCATCTTTGTTTTCTCAAAACAAAAAAAGCAGAGGTCTGCCTAGCAGTGATCTCCACTCAATATATATCTTCTATTCACTCGGTTCTCAAGTATGCCTCCACTTCTACGAGTTGATTTGATATTTTTTGTACAGTTGATTTGTTGTTTGTTTTGTGCGAGTTGTAACTCGTCTTGTTTGAGTTCTTGTTCTCTAATACTAGATGCTGATCGTTTTCTTAAAAAAGATTCAGTTTCGTAGTGTGATATGATGCCAAAAGTGAAGGGGATCGATCAGTCCTTAAAGAAGTATGTGTTCCTAAAGATAAATAATAATGAACTTGAAAAGAGGCACTAACAACTCAATGAACTAAAACAATATTAAGAGATAATATAGAGAGTGTTCTATTCAAGTTGAGAAATCTGTTATGAATTACAAGTGAACTACTAACAAGGCAAGTGAGACAAGTGATTGCAAAATGTTACAACTGAATAAGTGAAAAAAAAGATAGTTTTGTTTGGGTCTGAAACTGATGAAATACGTAAAACACAATAGAACTGATGCAACTGACCTCCTATGGTGCTGCACATAGAAGATTGAATGAGTGATAGTTTCGTTTGGGTCTGAAAATTGGAAAACTTGATAACTTTCAAGAAGATGCATTCTAATAGTTGTTTAAAACATTCTTTCAATTTTTTCTAATTGATTCTCTTATTTCTGTCTACTTGTATATCAACTGTGCATCCTCTTCTGTGAGTTTTTTTTTCCTTCTCTAAATTTAATTTGTTGATTGTTTTCTTCTTATAGCATAGTGTATAGTGTGTTCCTAAAGAATCAATCATATTTTGACGGTTAAATTAACACGAGCTGATGAACGATGAAGAAAGCAATATAAAACTGATGCAAATTACCTCTTGTATATGATGTACATAGTAGGTAGAAACAACGATAGTTTCATTTAGGTTTCAAAACTTGGAAAACTCAAGATTTTTCAATAGTTGCACCATATATTTTTTCTGTTTTTGTAAAACAGAATCACTGGCTATTTTTTGTTTGTTCAACTTTCTGGTAAGCTTCCTCTTTTGGGAGCTAATTTTTTCTTCTTCTCTATATTTGATTTGTCCGAGTAACTCTATACTTGTTTAAATTACTCTTCATCTTTGAGATTAGCTTGTCAATTCTTTTGAAGTATATCAGTGTTTTGTGTGTGTCTAAGGAATCGATCATATTCTTTTACAATCAAATTAATTCGAACTCACGAAAGATGTAAGAACAAACAAAACAGATACAAATTACCGCATGTGGTGTTGTACATAGAAGGTAGAAATAGTTATAGTTCCATTTGCGTTACAAACTTAGCAAACTCGAGATCTTTCAAGAGATACGTTCTTATGGTTGCACCTGTAAATAATAGACTGTAATTAGCTTTTAGAAGGTTGAAGATGCAACTGAGTTCTTACAGTTATACTTCCTATGATTCTATATATATAAGGTAGAAACAATGATAGTTCTCTTTGGGTTTGAAACTGTAACGACCCGGAAAATGATAGAGTGAAACTAGAGCCTCACATGTGAGTTTGGAGTCGAGAACTTAATGAAATGATTATATTTGAATTTGACCCAAAAAG
>JAJOOR010023967.1:0-19912 GCA_036250505.1 Solanum acaule | reverse complement strand
TACATGCAAAGTGATAAGTTAGGTATCTCTAAATCCTTGGTCCGGCATCTAGAGAATTTCACCCCGCACCTTGGTCTGGCTACGTGTGTATAATTTACTAACCCTTACCTTTACCTCATGTTAGACATCATAATCGATGTTTGGCTTAGTTATTACTTCGCACCAATCGACACTAGCCTATTAGATAGTATCACACTAAATCTATGTTGATAATTCTTTTCTTGTTGATTACCTCCTTGGTCCGGCAAATAGCAACAAGGCGAGTTTTAACGTTTGCAACCACTGAAAAGACTTTTAAACGAAAAAATTATTAATGCATACACAACACTATTCACGAATTGCTTATTTACTATTCATACTTTGTTAATCGCTCATGGTTCCCACAACCCTAATTGTGGAGTTTAGTTATGCATAATCATATGAACACAATTCATTGTTTTAGATGAAAGAATTATGAACTTACGTAATTGAGAATAACAAACCCAGAATTTCAACTTGTATTTCAAAACCAAAATCTTTAAAACAAACTTAGGAAATTAAGAATTGCTAGAGTTGCAAGTTAATCTCCCAAGTTAAGAACTAGAATAGAACAATAATGTCTAACCCTCAAAAATGAGGTTTACATGCCCTATTTATAGGAAACAAGTCCTAAATTAAAAAGGGAAACAAAATAAGGAAAGTTTGTTATAGGCACGCGTCTTCATTCCACGAGACTGACTCACGGATCGTCAATGAATCTACGATCCGTGAGTCCCTTCCGTCAGCCAAGACTTAGAAACTATTTCAGCTTCCAAAAATCAGCTTCTCTGAAACAAACGACGAAACTGCAGTACGGACCGTAGATTGATCTACGGTTCGTCAGTCCCTCTCCGTAGGTCCATACTTAGACTCTTCAAAAATCAGGTACTGGAACCCTTGCAGTATCAATCTACGAATCAACAGTACTATCGGTAGATCAATCTACAGATCGTCAATGGTCACCGTGGTTCCACACTTGGTCTGATTTTCCTGATTTTCCTTCCATGCCTTGGCTGCTGATCTACGGCCACCATCGACGGAGCATCAATGGACCTACGGTTCGTAGATCACCTCCGTAGATGCCCTTTTTTGCATTTCTTTCAGTTGTCTCTTCAATTCCGCGCCTGAACATCTTTCCTGCAAAATATGATAAAAACACATAAAAACCAATGCAAAAAGGCCCTAGACACACACAACTTGTAAGTGAAATGTATTAGAAATACCGTAAACTCACGGTATATCAAACCATATTATGGGTGGTGTTCAGGGAGGTGGGGTGGGGTTAGAGTGATCACAATGGGGGCTACAAAAGTAGAGCGAAGATGAGGTGTATTAGAGGGTGGAAATGACACAATCAATGTAAAATATGATTATTTGTGGAACTTATTTTCTAAACATATGTTTTTTTTAAAAATATTTTGACTAATCAAACATAAAAAAATCAGAAAATATTTCCCAAAAAATATTACTCCATATCAAACAAAAAAGCATTTTCCCTAAATTTGGAAAATGCTCAAATTTGACCATGACTCAAAATTTGTCCATTTTCTATTATCCAGGAACAAACTTTAATCAATTATAATGAACATGACAACATGATTTTTTGTTACCCAAACTAGGTGTTTTGAATGTCTTCACTACATGTAAGCTTGAGGGGAGTATTGAAAGTAGTGGTAAAACTTAGTTTTTATTTTTATCAAGAAAAATTTAATATATTAATAATAATAATTAGGAGGGGCAATGTATCGGCGCTTCCGCTGAAGCATGATGCCTGTTTCGATTAAGTTGGGTCACATCCCAACCCTAGAAAATGCTAGGAATATTGTTTGTTAATCTAGTATACATAGTTCCTAGAATGTTTGCTTCTACCTCCCGTTTGGCATACATTGGAGGAACTAACAAAATGTTTGGTTCATCAAAATTGCCACCTTTGTCCCCTCCTTTGCGAATTTGTCCACTGCTATATTTTGTTCCCAAAACAACTGGGTCACTTTGGTGATTTCCAGCTTCAGCATCAAGCACCTGCACTCAACAACAATGTTATCATAGAGCATGTTAATATTCTTATTTGTAAGCATATGGATATTCTCAATAGAGTCAGAGTTAACTTCAAGGGGGTAAGGCTATGGTTTACAGTTATTTGGAGGCCTCTTCTCATAGCCAGCAGTTCGGCTCTAACGGGGTTTGTAGGTGGGTGGGGTGTGCTCACTAGAGCCAATGATCCACTGCCCCAAGTGGTTTATAGTTAGGTCTCTTATACCCTCGAGGCCCGGGCTTTGTTTCACGAATGCATCAGTGTTCAGCTTATAGGTTCCCAAATGGGAACCTTTGTAGTGGTTTTTTTAGCCTTGGTGTTGATTTGTTTGCTGATGATCTGGCTATATTCCATGGCCTAAGAGATGGTTTGGTGGCTGCTGATAGGAACCTTTTGGTCATTAAACGAATTATTGTTTCTTGTGAGCCAAATGTTCCAGAGATAGAAAGGAATGAAGGTGTTCCGGTCCATCCAATGGTTGAAATTCTTGTTTCTCAAACTATGCCATTCATCTATCCATTTTCCCTCATTAATATTATCAACGACTGTTGTCTCTTGGTTGTCACACTTTTCTTGAATGGAATTCCAGAAGTTGAGTGAGTTTCGGCACTCAAAGAAGATGTGGTTGGAGTCTTCTCTTGGGTAGTCACAGTAATGGCATTTTAGGTTAACACTTTTTCCTTTAGGAATTGATTTGTGGGCAATCTGCGATGGTACAAAAGCCAAAGGAAGGTTCTTATTTTGTTTGGTGCATTTGCATTCCAGATCTATTTAAATCTCTCATTGGGCTCCAAAGTTTTCTTAGCCATTTTACCCTTGATGTGGTTGTAAGCTGAACTTGTTGAGAATAGGACATCATTTGTGAGTCCCCAGACTAGAGTGTCTTCTTTGGTGCTCTCTTATGGAAAAAAAATAGCTCTTTATTATGCATTGGGTACTTTCAGGTAGCTCCATGGAGAATTTATCAAAGTCCCAGATTCCATTTTGGTAGATTTCAGATACTTTGATTTCATCTTCTCCATTTGCCATTGGGCCTTGTACTGTTCTGCGCAGGGTATCACAGTGTGGTAGCCAGTTATCATTCATGAAGCTGACTTTGTCCCCTTTATCCACCACCCATTTAGTTACTTTGGTATTATCCACCCAACCATTTTGAATGTTTTTCCAAGTCCTGGAGACGGCTCTGTAGCTGGAGCTTGTGTTGGGTTTGTGGTGCTTGCTCGTAAGAACTTTGCTCCAAAGTTTATCTGGATTCACAATGATTCTCCAAGCTAGGCTTGAGAGGATAGCACTATTCTTTATTTCAGTTTTTTGTATGCCCAAACCTCCCATGTTTTTGTTGTTGGTGATGGTGTCCCAGTTGAATAGATGGATTTTCTATTTCTCAATTGTTGTCCCCCAAATGAAGTCCTTCTAGATTTTGTTCATTGTGTCAGTGATCTTAGCTAACATCCTTATGTATTGCATCACATGAGAGGGCATGCTGCTGAGGGTGGCATTTACAAGAACTACCCTACCAGTCATATTAAGGAACTTATTCTTCCAGCCAGCCATTTTTTTCCTCATGTTATCAATGATGTAGTGGAAGTCAACATTCTTAGGTTTTTATGGAAGATTGGAAAACTCAAGTATTTCCCAAAGGTTTCAGAGTTTCCCATGCCAAGAAGGGTAAAACACACGATTCTAGTTTGAGCGTTGGAGTTTTTTGAGTGGATAGCCTTAGATTTGGAGAGGTTCACTTTTTGGCTAGAGTTGGTGCTGAAGTTATTGAGAATCTTGGAGATATATGTTGATGCAATTCTTGTCATCAACTCTAGCAAAAGACAGAGATCATCAGCAAAGAACAGGTGAGACATTTTGGGTCCCCATATAGTGATTGTTATGGGGGTCTAATGTTTTTGCACTACAGTTGTATCAATATCTCTGGAGAGCCTCTCCATACACGTGATGAAGAGGTAGGGGGACATGGGACCTCCTTGTCTAATTCCCCTTTAGGGCCTAAAAAATTTAGTTATCTTTCTATTGAAAAGGATGTCAATAGAACTAGTACTAATGCAGGACATGATGAGATTGGAGAGTTTGGGGGGAAGTTAAGTATTAGAGAGTTTCTGTGATGTAGGACCATTCAAATCTATCAAAGATTTTTTCCACGTCAATTTTGAGGATCATATTGGACTTTTGACCTTTCATTTTACCAAAATGGGTGTTGTATTCCTAGACAATGATGGCATTGTCAGAAGCTTTTCCGTTGGAGAGGAAACTAGTTTGGCTAGGCCCTATGATGGAGGGGAGGATGGGTTTGATGCGATTGACAATGACTTTTGTTACAAGCTTATAACTAGTATTGCATAGACCAATGGGTCTATAGCTTTTGAGAGTAGGAGGGTCTGGACATTTGGGAATGAGGCAAAGAAGAGTGGTGTTATTTAGAGCAGGCATCTTGGATTGGTCAAAGGTCGTCTTACAAAAACTAGTGGTTTTGCTGCCTACAATGCGCTCGAATTTTTGATAGAACATGTTATGCAGTCCATCAGGCCTAGGAGCTTTGAGGGGGTGGAGAGCCTTGAGGGCTTTGTGGATTTAATTGTCTCTGAGGGGTGTGTCTATGGAGTTGGACATCTCATTAGAGAGAAAGTATTCCTGAGCCTCCACATTGGCAATACTTCTTTTGGTGTGCTGGTTGTTAGTAGTGTAGAGGTTTATAAAAAAGTTGGAAATATGGGTGTTGAGTTGATCCTGGTCCTCAAGAAGGTTCCCAGCATCATCCTTAATAGAGGTGATACAGTTTCTTCTTCTCTTATTGATAGTGGAGGTGTGGAAGAAGTTGGTATTTGCATCACCTTCACTAAGCCAATTAATCCTAGATTTGATTTTCCAAAACTCTTTTTCAGCAGCTAAGAGATTGTCATAGTTCTGGAGGAGGCTAGACTTAAGTTCATGGAGGAAGGAGCTAAGGGGGTAGCTTGGGGACCTCTGGATCCCATCAAGTCTATCCAGAATCTTCTTCATGTTTTTGAAGATATTCCCAAATGTAGAGCTATTCCAAATGGTTGCCTCTTTCTAGAAGAGGTTTATGGCCCCATTCAAAGTGTCTTGGTTGTCGAAACAGTGTTGGACAAGCGGTTGGAAGGATGGGTGCCCACACTACATGGGTTCCATTCTGAAAGGTTTAGTACTTTTTTTGGAATTGTTATTTTCAAGAGTTATGAGCATAGGATAGTGGTCAGACTTGGTCCTGGGGAGGTGGGTTATCACAGAGTTAGGGAAAAGTTTTATCCAAGAGTCGTTTGCAACACACCTATCTAGCCTTTCAAAGATAAGGCTACTCATATTCATATATCCTTTGTTGGTCCAGGTATACGTACACCCTTTGAATCCTAAATCTATCATTTTGCACTCATTTAAGCAATTCCAAAAAAGACTGGCTCTGTTGTGATTAATATTGTTTCCTCCTAGTTTCTCTCTTGCATGGAGGACTTCATTGAAGTCCCCACTATTGAGCCATTCCCCATTGAGGGTGCTTGAGAGACTACAGAGTTCTTTCCAGATGTGAGTTCTGGTGTTGAAATCAAGACTAGCATAGACAGCTGATAAAAATCACAAAGGGGAGTTAGGGAGTACCTTGATAGAGACATTTATTCCTTGAGGGGTAATTGACAAGTCTTCCAACTTTAGAGTGTCATTATTCCACATTATCACTATTCCTCCAGAGAGGCCATTCGCAGTAGCTTGGATTTGTGAGTCGAACTTGAGCTCCTCTGTAAGGCATTTATATTATGTCATCTTTATTTCTAGCAGAACAAGCATTGCGGGCTTATGGAACTTTACCATTGCTCATCATTGACGCCTGAAGCTCGCATTATTCGCTCCCATCGCGTTCCATATGATGAAGTTCATCATTGGGTTGAGTTGTGTTGGTTGCTCCTGCAAGTCCTTCCCCTTCTTCAGTTGAGATCCTTGTTTGGGTAGTCCAGTGGAATTCAATGCCATTGTTGCCGGAACTAAGTCCTTCTCGTTCCTCAAGTTCAAAGTGTACAGTGTCGTGTCTTGTGGGCAGTAGGCTATTACTGTCGTGTTGATTGGTTCCTCGAACTCATTATAGAACATAGTCTCCAAGGTGCATGTCTCCGTACTTTGTTCTCCATTTTTTGTCAAAATGTCCTCTAGTTCCTGGTTGTTTTTTCTTATCAGCTCTAGGATTGAGGGTACCTTTCTTCCTGGGTTCGTGTTTTGCTCCTCCCTTTGTGGTGTTTGGGAGTATAATGTGTTCAGGACCTCGTGTGGAAATCTGGGTATAAAGGAAAGGTTATGGAAATTTGTTAGGTGTTGTTCATTAACACGTTGAGTTCTTCCATTGTCATCGAGTTCATACTCCCCCACATTTGGGTTTGCCTCAGCATCTGCATCCATATCTGATGGCCCAGTTCTGCTATCCCCTAATCGACCCCCCTTGAGGATCTGTGCAAGGTATGTCGGGTCTTGGAGGATTAAGGTCACATGATGTCCTGCTATCATTACTTGGAAGGAGAGTTGTTTTTCTTGCAGCACCAGTTCTAACCATGAGGTTGGAGTATGCCCCGAAGGCATTGGTGCTGTCGTGAAGATAAGCGGTAGGTCTTGTGGATTTTGTGGTGGCATATGGTTGTAAGCCACTTTTTCTATGAGTGGTATTTGGGTGTTCTTCTTCTATAGTGTTGGGGATTATATCAACATCCATTGTAGTGGCGTTAATTTGATAGATGTTTGACGCGACCTCCGTGGTCATGTCACTGGCAGAAGGGTGATGATTACCCTTGGTATGGACTGCGGCGTCGTTTCGGATCGTCTGAGCCTTGGGGAAGGGAGGGGGTGGTTGGTAATTAAGTCGTGGGTCTTTGTATTTCCTTTATCATTTAAGGTTGTGTAATTGTTAGCCAAATGATGAGTTTCTTTTTTGTAATATTGTCTTTCCTCATTAATGGTTGTAAAAAGCTTTTGATTAGCAACATTGTTGCTTTTTACAGCTGTGGAATTGGTCTTAGGAGTAGGGGTTTCGGGCCCATTTCCAATTTTCGCATGTTTTCCATTATTTTTGTTATTATTATTTTCATTAATTTTTCGGCCATCTTCAGGTGGTTGGGTTGGGGCGCCGGTGTTAAGAAACTCAGCCCTTACATATCTTTGCTGCTGCCTTTCTTGCTCCTTGGGTGTGTTTGTGCTTTGCTTCCTTGCAGTTAGGATCTTTCTCTTTGGGAATGAGACAATTTCCCAGATGTTTGTCCGTTCCACTTCCTTCGGCGTTGGCGGGTGAAGGGGGTCTATGATCTCCTTGTCTATTTCCTTAAATCTCCCTAGAGTGTGGCCTATTCTACTGCAACCAACACACATGATTCCCTCCCCTTCATAGATTACTTTTTGTTTATGACTACCTCTGTTTTGACTGGTACTTCAATTGGTACTTAGATACAAATACGTGCATATCGCCCCCTGAGCATAGTCGATGTGCAAATGTCGATCTTAAGTAGGGCCCCCAATATTTGTCCAACCTTTTCTAATATGTTTTTATTATAGAATTATGTTGGCAGTTAGGGTAGTCTAGCCCATATGGCTGTGTGGGTTAGCATGGAATATTGGGGGACGAAATTTGGTTCCCACCTTTTGACTGATAAAAAATTCCCTGCAACAAACCATGGCCCTTCATGTAGGATTTTGTGCATACTATGCACTTGACTTATTTTTATAATGTGGTAATCTCATTCTAGATCTATTAGTGTGAGAGGTTCAGCCAGCTTCCAGGTGTCTGTTAATTTGCTCTTTAGGTAGGCGTGCGTTAGTCGTTTCCCAAAGACTTTGATGATTACAGACAAGCACCATGGTTGGTACAATCTTCGCTTTTCGTCTTCGGTTAGGGTGATTGTATCATTGTTACTCTCACTTCCTTCTTCCATGTTTGTATGTTCCTTAGGAACTTCATAGATTTGACTTAGGGCATTTTCCTTGTCAATCAGTGCTTCTTTAAAGGACTGAAATCTTTGATTGTCTTCCACCACGGGGCTAGGTGAATCTGGTGGTTCCGGCGGGTCAGGGGGTGGTTCTGTGTACCGTGGGGTAGATTTGGCCATATTCTAGAAAGAGTTTTTCAAATTTGTTTCAAGCACCATGTGTTAGTTGTGGTAAAACTTAGTTAGTGCTTAGCATAAACAGAGTTATTAGGATTTCAATTTTATGAGTTTTAAACTTTATAATAATTATTTTGAAGTAATAATAATAAGATTTTAAATTTAATATCTATACATATTTGATGTATTTATTAACACTAGTTTATTGACATGTGTGTTGCACGTGATTATCAATTCCAAAAATATATGTTATAGTAAATAGTATTGCTTATTTAAGCAAAGATTTGAATAATACGCTTAGCAAAAAATAATATTGCAGATTCTTTTGTGAATATTCAATGTGGATCGTCATATATATCTCTTATTCACGCAAACCTATGAACATGGTCAATGAAAAATTTTATTAGTTAAATGCAATAATGTATATATTTATTTCAATTTGATGAGGTTCAATCATGAGCCCCCGGCTAGAAAGATCGGGAGGGTTAGTGTCCTCTTAAGAAGGAATACCCAACTTCTGGGGTCAGCTTCGATCACGAGGAGAGAAGAGCTGACCATAGTCTTATCTCACTAATATTACCCTATAGACAATATTTGCTTTGTATTTTTCTTGTCATCTAACCAGATGTTTAGATAAAAGAAACTCGAAACATTTTAAAATAATTATTTTGAAGTTAGAAGATCTTGTTAACTTGATAATACATTTGTGACATATAATACTTTAATTTAAATACAAATATCTACCCAAATATAAATATATATCTGCATTAATGAAAATATTTATCTAATAAAATTAACTATTAAATAAATAATAAAAATTAAACTAATATAAATTTCAACTGGCGTTATTAGTAGTCATTTGAACTTTTCTTCGTCTAAAATATTGAAATATTAAGAAATAGTAAATAAGTAAAACACAAGGGCAATGTTTATATAGTAATAACTATTTTGAAGAAAACTTCACGAGAGCCTAGATCACATAAGTAGCATTTATAAATAAAGTCATTCTTTTGTTTTGAGCATCAAAAACAAATTGTGACAATTCTCTAAATTTTGGAAAAGATATTCAGAAGCATATATCTACATCACAAGAGAAATTGTTAACAAACAAATGAATTTAGGCTACATCATGTTAACTTCATATATTTGAACATTACATACTAATGTATATATTAAGCAAAAAAATAATTATTATATCATCAATATTATTTTCCTCAAGTACTCGAGGTTATGGAATATACCCTCTTAGGATAGAACAACTTACTTCATCAGAATAGTGGTACCTCATATTCCGCTAAACTTCAAACTCACTCAAATATAATAAATCACACAAAAAAATTTAAAATGCAAGAAGAAGAAAAGTAGAAGATTAAAAAAATTGTGGTTGAAAAATGAGAGGAAGTCCCTCTATTTATAATCAACAAAGGGTAGTATGAACAAATATTTTTTGTGTCTTATCTGAAAAGTCATGATCATTTCGAGAAGTCATAACCCTTTGGAAAAGTCGCAACTTATTGAAAAAGTCACAATTCTTTGAAAAAGTCACAACTTATTGAAAAGTCACAACTCATCGAAAAATCACAACCCTTTGAAAAGAGTCACAACTTATCGAAAACGTCACAACTCATCGAAAAAGTCACAACATAAGTTAGAGATATTATAGTAATTTAACATTCAAATTAGGAGTTCATGCTTTTAAGGTAATATAGATAAATATATTGTTTGAACAAAATCTATAGAATTTGGCCGAAACCCGCATGCGAACCAGACTTAATTATTGTATCTGCCAATCAGTTGCAATTAGCAATAGATAGTTTGGCAGTTAGCTAGTTTGTTACAGTAATAATTAGCAATAGCTAGTTGCAATTAGCAATAGCTAGTTTGGCAGACTATATCAATAATTATGCTGCTATAGAACTGAACGAGTGGTAATTGAGCGGATTGTGTTAAATTTGTGAGTGTTATAATAAGTTAAGACAACAATCGAGTCAATATCCAATTCAACCTAAAGTTAATTGGGTCAAAATGGGTTAAATAATGAGTTATATAACGGGTAAAGGCGTAAAGCCCAACCCAATTTAGTTTTTACTAATCTTAATTATTTTATTTGTTTTTTAAAACTATTTTAGTACCTAATAAAATTATATTTTTCTTTATTATGACTATATTTAACATATCAAATTGAAAAAAAAAAGTTCTAAAAAAATAGTTTGACGTGATTTCTCACAAGCCAATTTGAATTACATATCAACCCAACTTATGATAGGTTAAAATGGATTGAGGTAATAAATGAACGGATCAACAATCCGTCCAAACTTAAACGAATTTGACGAGTTAAGTTTAATTTTGCCACCCCTACAGAGAAGGTCGAACTATATTACAACCACATGTTCACAAGTTTAATTGGTAATATCACTAATTGAGTATTTACATTACTCTATCGAGTGTCATATAATTAGTTAAAACAATATTTCTTATCAAATAGGAGTAGAACTTTATTTACAACACTATTAGTTGTTTTAATGTTGGAGTAATTGTTTATACTAATTTATGTGAGAATTTAATTGTACAGAAATCATAACCATTAGATTTTGATTTTTAAATATTTTAATCTATAAGCATCTTGCTAATGAAATTTGTAATTAAATTCATTTTCTCTCTATAATATTTTTCATCAAATGAGGTATGCGAAATCATAATGCGCAAAGCGTATACACTGAAACTAGTTTAATTAAAAGAGAGATGACAAATTTAATTAAAAGCGAATTATTTTTATTAGAAGTTACAACATCTCTTCTACCTTTGGATGGTTTTGTTTCTAGTTGTAGCAATCAGGATTAGGTTCAATTGGCATAAAGGTAATGAAATGACATAGATCAGGAAGTTTTACAGCTTTTGCATAGTTCACAATGTTCACAGAGCCAGATCTCTCTAGATGACTGATGCAAATGCAAAGAGTTTTGCGGTCTGATTCTGAGGCAGCAGCTATTTTAGCCAAACTTTGCAATCCAACACAACAGTTTTGACTAGGTTTCACATCTTTACCTAGTGCAAAACCTGAACAAGGTTTTACCAAGGGTATAACATCTTTCTCACACTGAACAACTCCATTTGTTTGGCCTAACATTAGAGCAAGAGCAAACAAAGTTAAAAGAATTTTTGCCATTTTTTGATGAATTCTTGGAGATGTATGAATGACTATTGTAGAAACTCTATTTATAGAGTTGAGTATTCTAAGTATTTTGAATTTAACATTTTAAAAAAAATTAATTAAAATAAATATCAACACGTGTCAACATTTGCATTATATAATTTTGCCTCTCAACTTCTCAATTAATCACTAATTTTAACCTTTAACAATTAATTAAAAAAAATATAACACTATAGCGCCTAGTCAGCGCCACAATTAATATCACATTTTTTAATTTTTATTTATCAATTAATAATTTATATATATATAAGGAAATCCGTAAGAGTTTTTCAAAGAAAGTTTAAACATACACGCGTCATCTTCTAATTATTCAATAATTTTAACATTTAAAATAATAATTACTTAGAACAAATATTAACACGTGTCAGCATTTGCATTATATAATTTTACGTGTCAACTTCTGAATTTACAAAAATCTGAAATAAAGTTATTGAAAGAAGTTTTAAATATACACGTGTCATATTCTCAATTAATCACTACTTTAACATTTAAAATAGAAATTAATTAAATAAATATTAACACGTGTCAGCATTTGCATGATGTAATTTTACGTGTCAACTTCTGAATTTACAAAAATCTGAAATAAAATTATTGAAGAAAGTTTAAATATACACGTGTCATATTCTCAATTAATCACTAATTTAACATTTAAAAAAAATAATTAAAATAAATATCAACACGTGTCAACATTTGCATTATATAATTTTGTCTCTCAACTTCTCAATTAATCACTAATTTCGACCTTTAATAATTAATTTCACATTACTTAATTTGTATTTATCAATTAATAATTATATATATATATACCTATTATATAGAAATGTGAAGCCCTGGACGACCAAGGACAGTTTTGTCAATTTAATAAACTTCCAAGTGTACATAGTGCATTGAGAGTATGGAACATTAAAAGTTACGTAATTTCCAATGTATCCACCATTACATTGGGAGGAGTAAAAGAAATCAATGTAAAGTTAAAACATGGACCCCTTTTTTTATTCACTTCAAAAGTCTATACATTCAAGTACACACATTTTTTAAAGGGCAGTTTTGTCATTTTAATAAACTTCCAAGTGTACATAGTGGAGTGAGAGTATGGAACATTAAAAGTTACTCCCTCCGTTTCATAAAGAATGACTTGGTTTGACTTGGCACGGAGTTTAAGTAAATAAAGAAGACTTTTGAATCTTGTAGTCCTAAATTAAAGTTATGTCAAATGTACAAAATTGCCCTTAATCTTGTGGTCTTAAACATGCCACGTGGAAAGCAAAAAGTAAAATATTACCAAAAAAGGAAAGAGGTCATTCTTTTTTAAACTGACTAAAAAGGAAAGAAGGTCATTCTTTGTGAAACGGAGGGAGTATGTAGTAATTTCCAATGTATCCACCATTACATTGGGAGGAGTAAAAGAAATCAATGTAAAGTTAAAACATGAACCCCATTTTTTGATTCACTTCAAAAGTCTATACATTCAAGAACACCCATTTTTTTTAAAAAAATAATTAATTTCTCATTTGATTTTATATATACGTATTAGAGTGTTATTAATTTGAATTCATATATTTTTTTAATGTCTAATGAGATTTTTTTCATATTCAAAATTTAAATTTGAGGTTTTTTAATCATTTCCTTTCTTAATGTGGTTCGGTCATGAAAATATAGCTTTTGTTTTATTAAAAAAAATATACAGTTAAAGTCGTGTTTGGTCAAATTTTATATTAAAAATATAAATATACTTTTTTAAAAGTCATAATACATAAATATGTCATTTAACTTGGTTTCATTTGACATCAATGTCCTCTAATTTTGAATGTGCATAGTAGACGCATAAATTTGTATAGAATTAAACAAGTAGACACATGTGTCCTACTTGACGTTCTACGCGGCGATAAAATTCATGTCATATGCGACATTCTATGTGGCGTCCTACGTGAATTATGTCTCGTAGGACACGTATGTCTACTTGTTCTACTTTATATAAATTTAAATGCTAACATGTGCACACTCAAAGTTAAATGTCATAGATGTTAAATGAGGTTAAATTAAAAGACATATTTATATATTATATCTTTTTAAACATGGTCTACATTCCTCATTGAAATGAATGGGCCAAATCCCCAAAACTCAGCAATTGAAAGGTCCAAGTACTATTTCAGGCAAACAGTAACCCAACTTGGGCCCAAGTTCCTTTTCCTTTTTGCTCATTTAGTTATCTAGTTATTATTTGTGTTAACTCTAAGTTTAGTTTTATTTAATTAAATCTCTTAACGATGAATCTTTTGTTATGTTATTTGAAGTGATTTAATTACTTGTTTACTTAGGTTGTTTGTTTGATAAAAACCATTCTCTTTAAATTATTTCAAATGTTCTAAGTCAATTTCTTTTTCAAATGATTTTTTATCCTTATTATCTTTTAAGTGTATTTTTTCTATGTTAGTCAAATAAAATATTTTCTAGTCGTTATATAATCGTGTTTTACAAACATTTCAAGTATGTTAAAAATCTTTTTGAAATGTAAATAAAAACTCCGCTTCTTTAACTTTAATTTTTTAGGTTAAATTCTGTTAAAGTCTTTAAATTAAGCTTTTTTTAATTTCTTTTAAAAAAAATAAGTGACGACGACTTCTTTAAAAAATGATTGTTTCCTTAAAGTTGTATTGATTTTAAAAATCGATTATTTATTAACATAACAACACTTATTTTACCAAAGGTGCATATCAAGTTTCCAGTTTAGGATTGTCTTACATAAAATCAAAGAAATCATGCACTATAACTCACACCTGATATGAGAAATTAAATCATATCAGAACTACAAACTTAGAGATCACTTGCATTGGATTAAAAGTTACTCAAATCTACTTTTAAGTTATTTTTAGTTTTTGAGAGTGTTTGATAAAGTTAAAATAACTTAAAGTAAGTTTAAAATGTATTTAAAAAAAGTTAAAAACTAAAAGTAAAACTCCCCTACTTTTTATTTTTCAACTTAAAAATCACTTTAATTTGACCTTTTATTTTATTGACTTAAAAATTACTTTTTTTCATCCAATCTAAACGGGCTCTTAATATAGAGAACGAAAGACAAGGAAATCTGAAAAAAAGAAACACACAACAACTTGAAAGAAAAAAACCCAAAGCCAAGAGAAGAAGTAAAGAAGGAAATGACCAAACATCATTAAATCAAGACTAAAGTGGCATATCTAAGACGAAAACAACAAAGGCATACAACTAACGATCTTATTGGAACATAAGATTTAATACCAGGGGATAAGTCAACGTAAAGATAAAAATATTTCTCAAATTATTTTAATTATTTTATTTATTTATATATTATAATAGAAATGTGAAGCCTTGGATGACCAAGGGCGGCAGTTCAATTTAACAAAATTCCAAGAAAAATCTGAAGGATAAGTGTTAGAAAATGAGTTTTTTTTGTAGATAATTTTTTCTTTAATGGTTCCTCTTTTAGATTATATATTGTTTTTATTTAAATAACTTGTTAGAATAATAACTAATTTCTACTATAAGTATATTGAGGCAATATGATGCATATAGATTAAAGGGATAAGGGTTTGAAAAATATTCCAACTTTGGTCGGATTTGCTGTTGCGATACTAAACTTTCATGAGGACCTATTTCCTCCCTAGACTATTTAATACCGTATTTTTTACTCCCTGAACTATTTAATAGTGTATTTTAAAGGTATATGTGTGCCCACGTGGATACATTACTATTTATAATTTTGCATTATTTTTTATGTCCACGTGGGCAAATATATATGTTTAAAATACGGTATTAAATAGACTAGGGAGGTAATAGGTCCTTATGAAAGTTTAGTATCACAATAGCAAATTCGACCAAAATTAGGATATTTTTGACCCTTGTCCCTATATTAAAAGAAGAGCTTGAATAATGATCAAATATAACTTTTTAATATATTTTCCATCATATAAGCTAAATGGAGATGACAATTGCCAGAAGGAAAAAATGATAACATTTATATGAAAGAAACATCGTCTTTCCTAGTCACTCTTCCAGAAGACTACATCCCTTCTAGTTCTTCCTTTGGATGATTTTCTTCTTTCTTCAAATAATCCTGAAATTACACAACCAAGAATAAAAGGTAAATCAAGTTAATAATAATATCAATTCAAAAAAATCTTAATAAATACATAAAAAAAAAAAAGTGCTTCTATATTAAGAATATATAAAAATTACGTTTAATTGGGACCGATCTAAGACTTCATAAACTTTACATTTTAAATCCGCCTTTGAAACCTAAACACAACCAGTGGCGAAACCACATTTACTTAAAGGGACCGACATCCGTTCGTCAGAAAATTACGTTGTATAGGTAGATATAGTTATTTTTTTATGTATATATATCATAGATTGACACTCGTTAATATTTTGACACCCCTTAGTCGAACACAACCAGTGGCGAATCTACAGGTAAAAAATAGGGCACCGGAACCCGTGGTCTCTTCGTAAAACTAGATATTTTATGTATATATTTTCTAAAATTTGTATATTATTATATTCTTGCACCTGTGCTATAAGAAGTCAATCTGGTCCACATGGTTAAATGTTGAGCTTTTTACCTTGAGGATGAAGAATCAATTCTCACTTAATACATTTTTCTTGATGCATCCATGTTCGGATCAATTCCCACTTAATACATTTTTCTGGGTGCATCCATGTTTGAAAAATTCTAGATTCGCCTCTGAACACAACAATTAAAGGGTGAAAAAAATGCTTACTTAGCTTGGAGCAATCAAGATTGGGACCAATTGGTACAAAGCTACTGAAATTGCAAAGCTGAGGAAGTTGTCTAGCTTTTGAATAGTCTACTGGGATAGAATCCAATGCAGCTTTAAAGCACCTACAAACCACTTTGTGGTTTAATTCTGAGTCAAAAGCTATTCTAGACAATATTTGCATTCCATCACAACAAATTTGAGGAGGTATTTCAACTTGACCTACCATAAAACTTGTACAAGGAATTATTTTTGGTGTAACATCAGTACCACAATGAATAATTCCATTTGTTTGGCCTAAAATTAGAGCTAGAGCAAACAAAGTTTAAAAAAAACTTAAAACATTTTTTCTAAATTATTGGTGATGTAATGAGGAAGATGTATGAATGAGCTTATTTGTAGTGGTTTAGAAGAGTTGAGTATTTAATTATTTTGAATTTAACATTAATATGAATCTATCTCTTAAGTTGGTTTGTTTGACGTGAGAGGTAGTAATTAAAGTAAGCTTTAGTGATTTTAATAATTAGATTCTTTATTTAATTTTGGGTGAATTTGATATCACCCTCTAAAATGTGACTTATTTGTGTTGGACCCCAAATGATCTTTTTTTGAGTAATTAAACTAAAATTGTAATTCAAGAAACTTCTCCCTTTAAGATAAGTAAGAAAAACATCTCTCGTTGTTTATACAAACTTAGATGATGAAGCCTTAGCTTGGAGTCAATTTTATTTAAAATCATGTAAAAGGTTGGAAAAGCTGTCCATTCTATTCTATATATATATATATATATATATATATATATATATCACATATTGCACTCCTTGAGTACTTCTACTCGATTTTACTTCTTTATATTTAGACATTCCTTAGTCGAAATTTTGGCTCCGCCACTTTATACAACAATTAAAGGGTAAAAAAGATGCTTACTTGGTGCAATCAAGATTGGGATCAATTGGTACAAAGCTAGTGAAGTTGCAAATCTGAGGAAGTTGTTTAGCTAGACAAATTTTGCAATCCAACACAACAAACATGACTAGGTACATCAACTTAACCTACCATAAAACTTCCACAAAGAACTAATTTTGGAATAACATCAGTACCACAATGAATAATTGCATTTGTTTGGTCTAAAATTAGAGTCAGAGCAAACAAAGTTAAAAAGAACTTTTAAATTTTTTTCTAAATTCTTGGTGATGTAATTTGATCTTTCATATCAAAGTTTTAATGAGAAAGATGTATAAAAAAAATGCATATTTATTCTGGTTTAGAAAAGTTGAGTATTCAATTATTTTGAATTTAAAATTAATATGAATCCATCTCTTTAACTTGGTTTGTTTGACATGAGAGGAGGTAGTAATTAAAGTACTCTTTAGTGAATTCAATAATTAGATTTTTTCTTTAATTTGCATCTCTTCTTCACATGTCCGAACCATCTCAATCTCACTTTCCTTATCTTGTCTACCACAGAGGTCACTCTAACCTTATCCCAAATATCCTCATTCTTAATTTTATCGCTCCTTGTATGTCTATACATCCACCTCAACATCCTTATTTCTGCAATATACATCTTTTGAACATAGGAATTCTTGATTGGTCAGCACTCTGCTCTATAAGCATGACTTCTAAAGTAATTTAAAAAAAGTATATTTCAAATTGTTTGCAATAGGTGATTAATGTGGTACAAACTTTAATGAAATATTTCATTTTTGTTCATGTTGTGATTCCCTAAAATGTCTAATATCCTTAAATTAATTATATATGCTTATCTATCTTGAGTAGTGTACGTGTTAGTGTAGCCCCAGCGATCACGAGTCTTCAGTCATAGTATTCATTACTTATCTAATTTAACTGCTTTTTATTTTTGAGTTAATGGTCAAACACACATCGAAACTATCCTATTTTATTGAGTTTCATACCTGAACTATTGAGAGTATAAGTTTCCAACCTGAACTATCGCCCAATGATTAGTGAAACACACCTAGACATTGACTAGATCAAATGTTTATCTAAAAATGCCTCTACGCGTGTTTGTCCATAAAATCTACGTTCAACTGACATATATAACGGCTCTATTTGCTTAATACATTAATATTTTATATAGTTTTAATTGACTTATACCAAATATATACCACAATTCTTTCTTGTTGATGAGAACAAATTTGAGTTAAAATAAGCAATACATTATATTCAATTTATTCATCATAATATTTTATTGGAAATAAAACAAGAAAAAGTGTTTCATATTGTACAACCAACAAGAGAATCTCTTATAGAACACAACTCTCTAACAACCTCCTTCATGTTTTTTCTTTTACTTGAATCATACATTGAACAATCAATACCAACTCCAAATAAGGAAATTAAACCCTCTACCATTTGTTGCCTTCTCAGGAACCTTGGAATTTGAGATCTCTCTCTGCTTATTTCTTCTTCTTCAAAATTAAGAACTGGATCTACTATCTCAAGTGCTCCATCAGGTATGGCATTCCTAACGAAATCATGAAGGCTTAAATCGCCGCCAAACATGTCATCTGTTGGTCTTTTCCCAGTTAACATTTCAAGTAAGATGATACCAAAACTATACACATCACCTTGCATTGATGCCTCGCTTCCTATACCATACTCTGCAATGAAAATATAGCGGCAATTGAGTTAATGTCATTGCATCCAGAGTCACTAAAGTCTTTAGAGACATTTATATAGAATGAAATTTACCTGGAGCTATGTAGCCAATAGATCCTTTAAAAGTTGAAGAGCTTGTCTGAATTCTACAAGTGGTTTCATCAGTAAGATGTAGGAATCTTGCCAATCCAAAATCCCCAACATGGGCAACCAATTCATCGTCAAGGAGAATATTGCTTGGTTTGAGATCACAATGAACTATTGATATTTGACAATCATTATGAAGATAATGAATTGCACTAGCAACATCAATAGCAATATTCATCCTTTGTAGAAATCCTAACCTTCTTGGCTGAACATTTGGTCTTGAATTATCTGGATACAACCAGTCCTCCAAACTTCCGTTGGCCATAAACTCGTAAACCAATGCCTTGAATTCGTTGCCATGATAATCAACACCAGAACATGCAGTAAGTAGCTTAACTAAATTCCGATGTCTAACATTTCTCAAGGCCTCACATTCTGCTATGAAACTTTTGATAGCTCCATATTGTAAAAGATTCAATACTTTTATAGCAACGTGCTTACCATCCGTTTCTAAAATTCCCTTATAAACATATCCATAACTCCCAACACCAATCAAGTTGCTCGTAGAAAACCCGTTGGTAACTTTGAGAATTCTTTGATAGGACATAGCTATGAGTTGGTTTAGATTGTTATCTAATGAAGGAAATGTTCTTTTGGCCTTTCGAATCGATAGAAGAAAAAAGCACAAACCATAACAACTAGCCCCAAAATTCCTAATATTACTAAAATAACAAGCTTAAAGTTTATTTTCTTTGAATGACTGAAGTTGCAATTGGGAAGTTTCAAGCCAGGTACACCACCACAGATTCTAGAATTTCCAACGAAAGAGTCTACACTCGCATTCTCAAAGATGCCTCGTTGTGGAAGGCCACCTTCAAAATCATTAAACGATAAGTTTAAGAAATGCAAGGCAAATCCTTCCAAGTACTTTGGAACCATACCTGATAGCTTATTCTGCGAAAGATCTAAAACTTGAAGACTCTTTAGTGAACTGAAAGTGGAAGGAATAATCCCGCGGAATAAATTCCTTTTCATTGTTAAGTTAACAATTGTCACACAACTCCCAAGTGTACTAGGAATTTCACCATTG
>JAJOOR010023966.1:0-16193 GCA_036250505.1 Solanum acaule | reverse complement strand
CCGTGACCCCCCCCCCCCCCCATCAGCCCCCACCCCCTCTCCAAAAAAAAAAATTATGTTTGTTTCTAAAAATATTTTCAATTTCAAATTTTTATTTTTTTACCCATCTCACCCCTACCCCCCACCCCCCACCCTCCCCCAAAATAAATTTAAGTTTATTTTTTAAAAAATATTTTCAGTTTCAATTCAAAAATTATTTTATACTTTCTTGTAAAAATAAAAGATATTTTCTCAAAAATATTTTTCATTCATAAATCAAACACACAAAAAAAAATTTCGAAAAATATTTTCTACTCACCAACCAAACATGAGAAATAAGTCCAAAGTGTACTTGTTTTCCAGGAAAACATTTTCCTTCATACCAAACACACCCAAAGTCTGCTTCCAAATTCATCTGTTTAACTAGAATTATAATTTGTTTGACCAAATTTTCGAAAAGCCCAAAACACTAACTTTTCAAAAAAAAAATGCCCAAAACATTTTCTGTCAAAAGCAATTTCACGTACGCATTATTATATTCAGAAAACTTAAAATCGAAGAACAAATAAAAATGCAAGGTTTTATATTACAATACACCAACCTTCTCAAAAGGAATTATTCCCTTAATTTTAATTTGTTTGTTCTATTTTCATCTAATACAGAGTTAATAATTTTAAATTAAAGATATGTTAAGTATTTAAATATTTTAATTTTGTGATTTTAAACATGTAGTAGATTTAAAAAATTATTTTTAAAAAAAGAAATATAATTTTAAAATAGATTAAAAAGAAAAATTTATACAAATAAATTGCTTTTAGCCGTTCCGGCCAATCATTCTCTTTTATTCGCCTTGTAAAAACCACTCGTTTTCTTTCCCTTGATAAAATCCTCGGTTGCTTATCTCCAAAGCTAACCGTTGCCCTTTCAAGAAGTGAGAAAGAGAGCGCCAAACAAATGGCTCCGAAGAACTTGTCGTTCAAGGTTTGCTTTTTCACCCACTGATGAACTGTACTCGTTTATCTCAAATCTTTCTTTTGAGGATTAACACAATGCTCTCTTCTTGAAAGTTAATGTTTTATTTTCTACATTCTTTAATATACTGAATGTACATGTAAATTACTAATGGTTCTATATGTTTAAAGATAATCTTGGGTTCGTCCTCAATGGCACGTCGCAAGATTCTAGCGGACATGGGTTATGAATTTACAGTTATGGTACGTTCAATTTTGTTTTAAAAGATTCTGTATTTTGCTAAAACTTGCATTTTCTGTCCAGTTTAGGTTTTGGACCTGGTCTTAAGACTCTTAGTTTTCTTTTAGAGTCGATTTCGTATATTTAAATTGTTTTGTGGAGTAGGGTGCTGACATTGATGAAAAGAGCATTAGGAAGGATAATGCCGAGGAATTAGTGGTAGCTCTAGCAGAGGCAAAGGTATACTACCTCTTCTCTATTACGGGTGCGTTTGGTATGCAGAATCAGAAAATATTTTTCAATTTTCTCATATGTTGTTGATAAAAATGTTTTCAAAAATATTTTTTCTAGAAAAACGACTTCCCAAGGAACAAATTTCAAAATTGACCATTTTAAGTTAATTGTCTCCTCCCCACCACCTAATGCCCGCACTCCACACCCCTATATTAACCCCATAGTTTTGATTACGCACCAAACACTAGAAAATAAGTAAGAAATTCAGTTGTTTTCTGGGAAAATGCTTTCTAGGAAACCCTTTTCCAAGAAAATAATGTATTGACGACTTTCAACTCTTGCAATTGAGTCTAGCTAGTACAGGAAAAATGCTTGTTATCTGCTGTCTTCCTGATGACATCCTTTTTGTTTTCGGAGTTAATTTCACTAGTGAAGTAATTGGTAGAAGTTCGCCAAAACCAGTATTGCTAGAATTAGGTTTGAAACTTTAATCAAATTTATTTTATCCGAGTAACTTGAAACAAAGTTCTTTGTAGTGTATCTGGCAGGATGTTATTCTTCTAAGTAACACAAATCACCCTAAAAAGGACAGGAGTAATCCTAGTGTTCTGTTGATAATTGTGTAGAACATGATATCAATAAGAAGGTCAAAATCCAAGATTCTTGTGATTGGATGAGATTTATCATTTAGCATTCTCTTGTCATCTTTTGTGTCCCAACTAACTTTCAATCATTCTCCCCATCAGTGATTTATGTTATGGAATTTCCGTTTGATGGTTAGGGACTATCTATAAATGGGTACTTCTCTTCTGCTGATTATGGACTGATTCTGAATAGTTCGTCTCACTATAATCAACTCACTTGCTTTCCTTCCATTCCCATGATGCTCTAGTTGTGCTGTATAAATCAAGACGGAGGGAGTAATATGTAATACAGTGATATCATGTTCCAGTGCTTTAAGAACAAATCTTATGTTTACTTACTGGTTCTGTTCTTCTTAGGCAGATGCTATTATGTCAAGGCTCAAAACAACTGATCATTTGGAGGAAAATACCCATTCCACTCTGTTAATTACTGCAGATACAGTATGTTTACTTCTCCCCATTAGAATATTTCAAGTGCTATAGCCTTGTTTAGTTTAATACTAAGCCCATATTCACAGTTATTTCTCTGATTGAATTGAGAGCTCATCAGTAACCATTTAATGATTTGTTTTTCATTTATTGCAAAACTAGTTGGTAATATAGGCACATTTAGCAATAGCTAAAAAACAGCAGTACAAAATTTTAGCTAGTAACTTTGCATAGAGAAGTCTGGAGAAAGTGTTGAAATTAGCTTGATGTTAGTTCTTTTATTAGAAAAATAATGCAAGCAGCTGGCCTACCTTGTATGACATTTTAGATCGACACTTATTGTGTCGTTAGCTCATTTCTAGTCTTTTATTTTGCTCGAAATTTGATGCTCCACACTTGCTCCATGATTTGACAATCTTAATTTAATATCACTGTTAAATAGCATCTTGCAAAAATTAGAATACTTGAGCCTTCTAATGATTCTTCTCTTGGATGAAGAATAGATCTTTTTGGCTATATCTTACCTACATCTATTGGTATCGAGGTGGCGGTGTACGAAGGAATTATTAGAGAAAAGCCATCAAGTAAGGAAGAAGCACGTCAGTTCATTAAAAGTATGTTTGTATTTGCGGTCTGCAGTTCCCTCCAGTATCTCAGCTAAGCAAGTTATTCTTTTTCTTTTCTACCATTATTACTGTTCTTGTTATTATGAATTGCAGGTTATTCTGGTGGTCAAGCCACGGTTGTAGGATCTGTTGTTGTGACCAACCTTACAAAGGGGATAAGAAAAGGAGCTTGGGAAAGGTCAGAGGTATATCTTTTACTCCATGTGAAGTAATTCCTACATGCTGGAGACTATTGACATACAACTATGCATTTATATAGTACATTCTTGCTTAAGTTGATATGTTCCAATGGTGACATAGGCTTAACTGCATCTGATGCATAAGTGTATGTGATGTGGTAGTGAGGATTAAGGTGATGTGAC
The DNA here is from genome assembly GCA_036250505.1 of Solanum acaule. Taxonomy (NCBI): domain Eukaryota; kingdom Viridiplantae; phylum Streptophyta; class Magnoliopsida; order Solanales; family Solanaceae; genus Solanum; species Solanum acaule. Next base: position 12,728 of record JAJOOR010023966.1, on the reverse strand, counting down.
ATTTCGAAGATATGTCAGGTATCTAATTATAGATATTTGAATAAGTATATGCTTATCCTGGCCTGTGACTTTGAGCTTATTTGATCCCCATCCGTACAAATGATTTTTTTTTCTAGACACTAAAAGGATTATTTTGTAGTTATATCCACCGTATGTGAGACTTTAAATAAAGAGACCGTACATTCTTTGCTAAACTAGACTGCCGCAAGGAAGAGCTCAATTGCCTAATTTTACCAAGTTTCCTTATGCCAATATAAACAACCATAGTTTACAAGTGGAGTTCTTGCGGAGCAATTCCTTTGCAGTTTCTATTTTGTGAATTGTGACATCAATTTCATCCTTGAAATTCGCTGCTAGGTCTTTGAATGTTGGGATCATTAGAATACATGAATTACTGGGTCTCTGGCTATAATATTGGAGCCTGAAAATTACCAGTTATTGATGTGACTATTGTAGGCTTATAGCTAGTTCAAATAGCATTTCCCAGCTGGAAACTGTATGTTGAGTAGGAGCTCGTTCATCAGTCTATGAGTGGAAAGAGACGTAAACCTTAACTTATCTACCTATAAACAGACATGCACAAGTTGAGTCAATAATGGATAGAGACTATGAATAGATTGATTTCTATTTAACACCCTTGAGCATTTACAATTCCAGGCCCTCTAATAAGGGGAGTACTTTTTGAAAATTGCCTAGGTTTTTAAATTTTCATCTCCGCTAGGCTTTGGCATAGAGAATTGTATCTGCTATCACCTCACCATCAGGATCTTTGAACCATCTTAATGCTGTCAAGTATGATCAGAATGGTTGTTGTTACAGTTGTACTGCTCAACCACTGTCAAACTGGTAGTGCAGAAATCTTTTGTTTCGGACTACGAAGGCAGGAAAGAGTGAATGTTGATGAAAACTGGTGTATTACAGTTTTATGTGAAGGACAGAAAGAGGGTGAATGTTGGATGGAATCTGGTTTATTACAGCCCATCAACATTACTCTCTCCAGTCTCCACCCATGAATTTGTTTCCCAAGACTTCCTTTTACTGACCTTTCCAGTTTGTTAGGATGTCTAGAATGCTTCCCTTTTTTATCTGCTTATTGGAACACCAATACAATCTCCTCACAGCTCTCGGCTTATTAGTTTGCTAGTCTGATCTTCTACAAGCCCTCCTTTTGTTACTGTTATGAGTTTGTTCTTTCTTGATGGTGTGGTGCAACATGATTTTTCTTGGAAACTTTTTTGCTGAGTTAACTATTAGTGCAATTGTGTAATATGGAGTATTATACAACTATGATTGTTTAACATGGAGTATACTGTTCTTCTGCCTCATTGTAGGTGTATTTCCATGACATACCTGATGAGATCATTGATAGCCTGGTAAATATGACAGTGTCCTTAAATAGGGGATGTTCTTTACCTGCAACATTAACTATTAGTGCAATTGTATAGATTGAGGAGGGAATAATACTTAATGTTGCTGGTGGCTTAATTCTTGAACATCCATTGACGTTGCCCTTCGTAGACACTCTGGTTTGTCTCTCTCTCTCCCTCCCTCTCTCTTTGCAGCTTGGAACTGCCGATTACTGACCCGTTGTTTATACTGTTACTTCCCAATACTTTGCAGATTGGAACTGCTGACAGTGTCATGGGACTCCCAAGAAGTCTCACCGAAAAACTTATCGAAGAAGCACTCTAGCTGCTAGAATTCCACAAATGAATATCCTTTCGATCACCTCTCCTGAAATGCACTTTTGATTACTCTCACTAGATTTTTGAGTTTATAAACTTGTCTTTCTGAAGTGAACATTTGAAACATGCCGAAAGGAAATAGTGGCTGAAAGACATTCTTCTTCCAAATATCACTGTTAAATTATTTGATTTGATGTAAACATCGTGATTTGATACTCATACAAACTTGGAAATTGATTCAATAAGGTAAATATTCTGCACAAAAAAACATTTTTACGAGAGATACTTCTCTTTGTATTAAGGTAAATATTCTCTTTGGTATTGCAAAAGTTTTCCTGATGAAATTATTTTTTGTGCTTATCTTGACTTTCGAAATATATTTCCTCCAAGAAAAATATCCTCCATCAAAGTGAAAAAAGACTGTAGTTCACTTATAGAATGAAATATTTTTCTTTTATAGACTAACTTTTACATCGTAAAATTTCTAATTAAAAAAAAGGGCAGCATTTTTCAACTTCGTTTTTGTTTCTTATTTTAATGTATATGTTAAATAAGTTATTTTGTCGTACTTGATTAGAGAATCTTTCAAAAATTTCTATCTTCACAAAGTAGAATAAGGTACGTGTACACTTTACCCTTCTCAGATCCAACTTATAGAATTACACCGGACAATCAAAGCAAACTAGGAACCAAGTCAAACCAAAAAACCCGACTAATAATTTGGTATTGGAAAAAAAAATCCGACTATACTTCGGTTGGTTTGGTTGTGACTAAAAAAGAGTCAACCCGAGACCAAACCAACCCGACATTATATATATAATTTTTAAAATTTATTTTATACATAAACGTATTTACTTTGATATAATCTCTAAATATTACTTATACTTTTTTAAATTTAACATATTTTTTCATGTTTTTTGACACTTGAATTTTTGAATGGTCCAATAAAGGTTAGTCCATAGATATTAATATTTCTAATAAAACTCAATTCAAAATCAAATCAATACTAATGCTAACAAAAACAATTAATTCAACACTAAGAATGACAATAATGTTGAATATTTGTTCTTTAATTTTACATTGGTTTACACATTTAAAATAAGATCCCTTTAAAAGACATAACCTAATTTTAATTTTTCTTTAATGTTTAATCATGTAATTAATATTTATTAGACTTATTTTAGCATGATTTCGTAATTTTAAATTATGATCATTGTCATACTAACTTATTAATTTGAAATATTTATTTTATACGATTTCATTATTATTTTTTGTTGAATGTTTTAGTGTCATCACTCATCTCATATTTTGTGTTATTTTGTTAATTAAGTAACACCTTAGATAGTTGTATTTTGGTTGGACTAAAGAAATATTTGGAGCACAAGTTAATTATATGTTTGTACTTTGTATGAATACTTTATCGGAAAAATCTGAAAAATTCAAAAATAAAATCCGAGGTTTATTAGTTTGATTTGATTTATAAACTTAAAAATTCAACACAAATGGTTTGGTTTGATATATGAAAAATCCAAACCAACCCGAGAAAATTCGAGGTTGAAAAACCTGAAAAAATCCAAAATTTATTAGTTTGGTTTATAAATTGAAAAATTCGACACAATGATTTAGTTTGATATTTGAAAAATAAAAACCAACCCGGTCATGTAGACCCCTAACAATGGGTATGTTGTTGGTGTTGATTGGGGTTAAATGAGTCATTTTAATAATGTTCATTAGTTGAAAGAAACTAGAATATTAAGAAGGGAAAATATGTCAAATCATATAGAATAAAATAAAAATAAAAAAGGTAAATGTAATACCATAAACCACAAGAGAGATCATTGAGCAGAATCTAGAGGTAGGTCTCAAATTACTAAAATAAAATACTTTGAAACTTTTTTGTCAACTTTCACATATAGCAAACATAAAAATCATATTTGTATGTTATAGCTATAATTTGCATAATTGCGCTCCATAGCAAATTTTATGTTTGTTATAGAGCTTTTAATTTGTATAATTAGCTAGAAACATCTAGTTTTATACAAATTGTTCAGTTTTGTATAAATTCATTTATACATTGTAATTTGTATAATTATAAGTGTATAGGACGAAAACATATGTATTTGTATTTGTATATACATTTTTCTCTCACTTTATACAAATACAAACACATTTTATACCGAAATGTATAAAATGGCTAATTGTATACTGAAATGGCTAATTGTATACCGAATCAGAGGCAAAAACATAGGATGTTTTGTTGCGAATTATAATTAAAATAAACTATGGTTATAACATTTAATTTGAATTAATAGTTTGCTATTTCATACAATTTTGGGTTTCCGTAGCAATAAATAGTCTCAATACTACTCCCTTCATTTTAATTTGTCTATCATATTTTGACTTGATATAAAAAATTTAAAAATAAATAAGATTTTAATTTTTTTATTTTAAAATTAAAAATATGTCACATATACTATTCTTATGATCTTAAAATGTCATGTTAAAAATTTTAAAAAAAGAAGAAGAAAAGAAATATCATTAAAAAACATATTCATTTTGGAAAGGACTAAAAAGGAAAAAGAAATGAGGATTACTCTATAATTTTCTAAGTGGGCTTTTGGTCTCATAGGCCCAACTTTTGTAATTTCTTGTGTTGACGGACAGATCCCTCGGAACGCTCCACTGACCGGTGAACTGTGGATCTCCAGTGGTTTTTTGGTTTGCTGAGGTAGCGATTCAGAGAAAGCCTGGTATGCTGTTGTTCTCATTCTTACTAGTTTCTCCTTTTTCTCATCGAAATGAATTGCTCGTTATTTGCTTAGGTTTTGTCTTTAATTAATATCTGAAAATTGTCATGCATATGAGGTGTTCGATGAAATTCCTCTATGAATGTATTTTAATGTGAGGTTTCTTAAATGAGATTGTTATTTCCGCCATGAAAAGTCAATCCTCACTAGGCTTCTTTTTTAGTTTTGTGGCCGATATAATTTGGATTTTGTAGTTTTCAGTTGACAGTTACTGACTGTTATGGTGAGTGATAATCATAGTTACGTCTTAGGAGATTGTCATGCCTTCATGCCGCTCGAAGAAATCCCTTAATGAATTTATTTGAGTGTTACGCTTCTGAAGTGAGAGTATGGTATAACACTCTATTCGTAGTGGTCGAATAAGTCCCTGCTCCACTCATTGGCAAGTTAGCTGAACTCATGACTGCTCCTGGGGGGTTGGTAAATGTTATTTCTGCTGACTTAAAACAAGTTTGCAAAACACGAAATGCTGATTGAGAATCGGCATAATCTGTAATACTTGAAGATCAACAACCAATTCCTCTTAGACTAGCACTTAAAACCTTTCTTGTTCTTTTTCGATTTTGGTTTTCATTTTCCTAATTAGCTATTCTTTGCATCTTGAGAAGGTTTAGGAATGGTTGTTGTTGCTCATCATTTGAGCTTTTTAATTGGTCATATATCTAATTGTAGGAGTTAATTTTACCCTTTTACCCTTCATTATAATACATATCTACATCGGAAGAAACCCCTGCTTGTTCCCATTTCCCCTGAAGTGCGAACTACATAAAATCAAATGATCAGAGATTGTAAATCAACCACCTGCTTGTGAAACTCAACGAATGATAGGAAATTATTTGATTAACCAATAGGTGAGAAATCGAGCAAGTTGACATGCTATTCCATGTTAATAAAGAATAAAAACATGGATACAGTTTCAATGGAAGACCATATGGAGGACGTGCTCCTGCTAGAGTACGACAAGGCATAACAATAGGTTGGCTATATGCACATGCTTTAATTGTTAATCTTATTTTAAAATTAGTCATCAGCCAATTTTCAAAGATTATATCAGGGTCATTTTTAAAGTGGTCCAGTTCTTTTCATTTAGAAGTAGAACTGAAAGATCTGCTTCACCTGTTGGTACTAATGAAATTTGGATTGATTTTCTTGCTAAAAATTGACATTTAACAAATTCGTAAGGAGCATATGTTGCCAGTGAAAGGAATAATGCAATAAGCTCGGTTTGAGTCTAGGGTCTATCGGAAACAACCTCTCTACCTCCCAAGGTAGGGGTAAGGGCATACACCCTACCCTCCCCAGGCCAGATACCACTTGTGAATTACACTATGTAAGTTGTTGTTCTTGTTGGCCAGTGCCTGTGGTTCTTCTTCCGCCATCTCTCCATCAGATAAGGAAAACTGAAATTAGTTCCTGGAGCTACTGACAGCAAAATTATGCTGAAGAAGAGTGTAAAAGTGCTTAGACAAACTGATTCAGAATGTGAAATAAAAGTGCTTAGACAAACTGATTCAGAATGTGAAATAAAAGTGCTTAGACAAACTGATTCAGAATGTGAAAACAAACTGTCTGAATTGATTTTATTAGTTGATAATCTGTATTTGTCATTTATTTCTTTGAAAACAAAATCTTCCCCCTTCTTTGGATCAAAAAGGAAAATCACTTTGTACACCCAAAGGACAGCCTAGTGGTCAATGAAGTGGGTTAAGCACCACGAGGTCTCAGGTTCAAATACTAGCCCAGCAGAGACAAAAAAACTATGTGATTTATTCCCATATGTTCTAGCCTTTGTGACATAGTTACCTACTACCTGTTGCTGGTGGTAGGTAACATGTATCCCGTGGAATCAGTCGAGTGGACACCATGATTATCAAAAAGAAAAAAAAAGGAAAATCACTTTAGTTGTCTTCCCTTCCTTGAGCAGTTTTCTTTTGTGTAGCCTAGAGACTAATCAGATTTTCAGTCACAAAGTGGCACTGCATTTCCTACTCAACTGTTGTAGTTGTTTTGCCTGAGTATTAATCACAAACCATTATGTTAGATGTCCTAATTCTAGAATTAATACTTGGCAGGTTTGTCTCCCATAGTGGAAAAAGAATGTTGCTGTTGTATTATTTTTTGAAACTGATTTTTTTTTTTTTTTTGGAAACTGAAATTTGCTGCTGTTGTATTATTGTCTAGGTCTTTTTCTTATTTGGCATGTTCCGGTTGTATTATTGTCAAGGTCTGTTTCTTGTTTGGCCTACTGATGTAGCTTTTGTCATGTTATCTCCTATTTCAGCTGATTAATAAAAGTCATCCAATGGAAGCTAAATTCTTCCGCTTTCTCAAGATTGTTGGAGTTGGTTTCAAGGCTAGGGCAGAATCGGAAGGTCGTCTCTTGTACCTTAAGCTGGGTTACAGCCATGAGGTTGAACTGACCGTGCCCCCTGCAGTTCGTGTCTTCTGTTTCAAACCCAATGTGGTTTGCTGCACTGGTATTGACAAGTATAGGGTACATCAATTTGCTGCTTCTGTAAGGAGCTGTAAGCCTCCTGAAGTTTACAAGGGCAAAGGTATTATGTACATTGATGAAGTGATAAAAAAGAAGCAGGGAAAGAAATCAAAATGAGAACCATTATTCATGGTTCTTTCTTGGGCTTGGTTCTTTTTATGATGCTAGACAATTTTCCTTTAATTATATTTCCTATTTGTTGTTTTGTTCTCTAACTGCTTGAGTACTTTAAAAAGTTTAGAGTTGCTTCCTAATGTAATTTTGTTTTCCGATTGCTTGAGTACTTTTAGAAGTTAGAGTTGTTGAAGGTCTTTACCTTGGTCACAGAAGTTGCTAAACATCTCAATGACAGTTATTGTATCAACTTTTTCATCCTTTCAAATGCTACAAATAAGTGATGGACGGTGTTGATGAATTTGTGGTCTTTATATGCAGATTGTTCTCTGCTTCTATAAAAAAAAATTGTTAAATTTCATCGAAGTTTTTATAACGCAATAACAGCGTGATAATGTAGTCAGAGAGCGCTCGGAATATAAAGCAATATACATACAAGTAAATCTGTGGTGCACGAAAGTAGAATATTATTTTTCTCCAAGTTTTTATAAAGTAATAGTAATTTGTTAATGTGATCAGAAGCCATCCCTGCATACAAATTGGTATAATTTTCAATCATGCATTAGGAATACAAGTATCTTGAAGCAATATACGATGTTTTTAGAAATTGTTGGGTGCCAACTGCCAAGACCCTATTAGTAACTTCAATAATAGAATATTTTTGCTACAAACAATGATACATTTTTGACAAAACTTAGCTTAAAATATACTACATTTTTACAAGAAAGAGATCACTTCCTATTTTGAGTCTGTTGGTGGCAATTTGTAACGACACATCAGACAATTTGGATTTTTAAGAAGCCAAGTCTCAATGCAGCCAAAATGAAAACTGTGATGGCAAGGCATGATGTATGCTTCTTGTTCAGGTAAGTAACTCCCCATGCATATCGAACACTCATCTATCAATTCGTTCTCTGGAAGTTGTACTCTCTGTAAGAACTGCATTCTTGATCTAACTTATTTTTAACCCATTATTTTAATGTCATGTTTGATATGTCATGATCTACCAAGCCAAAAATCTTAGTTTATACTCTACAATGTCACCTATTAGAGCTTTTAGGAAATTATTCTTTTATATTAAATTTCATCAAAATTATCATGAAGTACTGGATTAATGATTTCGTTAATGTGTTTAGAACCTATCCTGGTATACAAATTAAATTAAAGAGCTAACAAAAGTAATAAAGCAAGTGATGTACAAGAGTATTAAATTTCCCTAAGAAATATGTCTTAAATTTCAATCAATCATTGTAAATATAATTTTTTCTAAGCTACACATGAACTTTTTTACGGGACAAAAAGGAAGTTCAAAAGTTCAATAGACCCCAATAGGTCCCGCCCACACCGTGTATTTATGCTTAGAAATACCTTTTGTGAATTCAGAACTCATAAACTCAAACTTCTAGCTCCGGCTCTAAAGTCTCTATCGCTGGCAACTTGTAATGACACATAGGGCAACTTGGATCTTTAAGGATCCACGTCTCAATGCAGTTAAAATGAAAATTGTGGTTGCAAGGCATGTTGTATGCTTCTGAATCAGGTAAATAAGTCTCCATGCATATGGAACATATGTCTCCAGTCAGTGTATCATCATGGTTTGGCAAATTTACTTTCTTTAAAAATTGAATCTTTGATCTTACGACAGGTAGTGACCTAAACTCCTTCCTAGCTTGCTCAATAAAAGACTCTTTTAATTCCCTTTCATAATTCTCATCATAACACATGCTCCGCACAGATATGCCATTCACAATATTTTCTATGAAATATTCTATCCATTTAAATTCTTCGTATAAAGACGATGATCCTCGTTGTTTCACTCTCATGATCTTGTCATGAACTGATTTCCAAAGTAACTCCGCAAAATATTCTCTATCTGCTGCAACAATTCTTGCTTTTGTAAGTTCAAATTCTTGCAGATTTACGGATACTTGCTTGACAAATATCAGGTTTACAATAATTTCATCCGAATATTCGTGTGGAGGATATGTAACAATGTTGTGATGAGTGTATTCCAAAATTTGTTTGATTAGATCATCCTTGTTAGCTAATATTTTCTCACTACGATTAATCCACTTAACCCTTTCTAATTGATAAGGAAAATTAGTTCCCAAAATCATTTCATCAATTTTATCCCACGATAATGATTTATACTTACAAGAACATGTATTATCACAATTGAACTCTTCCAAAGTGCTCTCACCATAATTGTAAGCATATTTGACAATTACATTAATCCCCAAGTTAAAATCGTCAACTGGACAATCTCCTATAGCATAAACAATTTCAGGAGACACATGAATTTCACTATAAGTGGATGGCTCCATTATTTGATGAAATTAATTAAACTAATGAAAACTTTAATATTGATTATGAAAAGTTGAGCTTCACCATTTGTATTTATAGAGACAAAAGGCTAGGGTTGATTTTTTAAAATTGTTTTTGTGTTGGATTAGGATTTTTTTCTGCTTTATATAGTCATCAACCTTTCTTTTTCCTTTTCGATTTTAATTTCCAATTTCCGAATTACTTAGGATGTAAAGCTACAATTATGGTAAGTTAGATTTGTAATATGTTTTGCCTTAATAATTTCCTAAAGAAAACAAGAAAAGTTAAGTGAAAAAATTATTATTTTTTAGCGTAACTTTGATTTTGACCCCTGTGATTTCCAGACTAGCAGTTGCCGTCCTCAATTTTATCAAATTAATATATTCAAACCCTTTATCTAAAAGATGCGTCAATTTTTTAAAAATTAAACTCAAGGACCTATTTTGTACTTCTAATATTGGAACTTAGACTTATAAAAAATAAAATCACATTACTTGGAGAAAACAGTATTTTTTTTCCTTCTCTTTTCGTTAATGTCGAATCGAAATAGCCTGACTTCCTTCTCAAGCTAATTTGGCCATCTTTTCTTGCTAAACAAGTCGATTTAGTTTCTTGTCCAATAATTTAGTTATCTATAAATATAAGTCATTAACGATCAAATTTTAGTTATTCTTATTAGCTTTTTTTAGTTACATTATTATTGTAATTTGAAATAGGTATTTAAGAAATCGAAGCAATGGAATTGGAAGTAGGAAAAGGCCAAGACGAATCTGCTGTAACTCCACTTGTAACTTCTTGTGGATGGAAGAGGTCCATTGATGGTCGCTTTATGAGCAATTTGAAGGATTTTGTGAATACCCCTATGGCTGATCACAAGATTTGCTTCAAAAATACCATTGACGAGGTACATTTATATCTTGGCTTCAAAAATAGTAGCTGGTATTTTGTTTTTTGTTGTTTGTTTAAAATTGGTGTTGTTGGTTTGTAACAGAAGGTTGAAAATTTTCGAAAGCAAGTTCATAGGCTTAAAAGGTGGGAAAAATTCTGCGACCATCCAATGGCTGCCCGCAGAGGAGAATCATTAGAGATCAGATCGGACATGACACACGCATATGCAGCTTTTGATCAATTTTATTAGTATTTCAGTTCCCTTTTGTTTTTTTTCTAGGTAACCATCGGTAGCCCCTTAAATATGGCACGAAATTTCACTTAGGCACCTCAAGTGGATGAAGTTCATTTTAGACACCTCATGTAGGGTTTCGTTGTGTCATTTTGACACATTTTGCTTACATGGCATAGTGAGTGTAATACACTTGTTGAGCGCGCGTGAAAAACCTAATTAGTCGATTTTTTAATTATTTTTTTCTTCTTCTTTCCCATTTTCAGCCACCATTTTTGCAAACTTAAATATCCAACATGGTGAAAAAAATAGATACAGTAAAATAATGAAAAATGATGGAAACTATTTTAGAAATTTAGGAATAGACCCATTTCAAGATTAAATATTAAATTATTCAAGAAATTCTTTCTTGAAAGAATTTAATATTTAAAGAGGAGTAAGTTTAATTTTTGGTGAATTTTAAACTTGCTAATTAGGGTAAAAAAGAATTTTTTTTTTTTGAAGAAGACACTATTAAAAAAGAAAGAGTATGTAGGTGCCCAGATGTTTTAGCAAAAAAGAGATGGGGGTATTTGCCGAAGACAATGGGGTGGGGCAATGGGTATGTGGGGTTCTGCAAATGGGTATGGTTTTTCTACAAATGAGTAAGGGTATTTGGAGAAGACGCGGGGGGGGGGGGGGTCATGGGGATTTTATTGATTTAATTTGTTTTTAAAAAATTATTTGGGCAAAAATACACGTGTCATTGAGTCATTGGTTACTTTATTTTTTAATTCAAAATTCATTATCTACAAATTATTTTTTGACAAATGTCGTCATCTAATTTGCCACTTTACACATCATCACAAGTGTAAACACACACCTCATATATTTTTGTTGATTGGCAAAAGAGTGTCAAAATGACACAGCGAGACCTTACATGAGGTGTCTAAAATGAACATCACTCACTTGAGGTGCCTAAGTGAAATTTCGTGCCAAGTTTAAGGGGCCACCGATGGGTTAGCCCTTTTTTTTCCTTCAATGGCATTCCTTGAGTTACCTCATCAAAAGTTTGCAATTTTAGTATAATTAAAGAGGTTCGGTATTCCGTACCTGTTTTGGAACCTAATTATTTTTTAATTTTTACCAAGAATTTGCACTTTGTTTTATTATAACGTTATATGTATTTACAAACTATAATTTATAAGTATGGTATACGTATGTAAAATCACAAATTAAATACTATCAAGCAATTTGGATATATGTGGTTTTGTCAAACACAAAAAAAAACAACCAAACAACTACTTATTTCATTACCCAAAAATAGTTTCTCAGTAATTCAACTTCATAAATAGAAGAAAAAAAAAACAATGAAATACTAATAGTTATGAGTAGTCAGCAAACTTATGCACCACTAGTTATATTTACATCTTTATATAATCAAACTTTTTCTCCGAGTTTAAAGGAAAATAGATTGTTTTTTCTCATATTTGGTATTTGATGTTTGCATTGAAGGTAATTGCAACAAACCCTTCAACGAATGATGTCATATTCGATTAGTCATTAATAGGATGGTCATTCGCCGGGATTGACCCCAAGTCAGAAGGCTGAATTCCCTCACTTCTACTAGCAGACTAAGTGCAATTCTATGCCCTCTAAGGATGCACTCTTTATTATATTCATTACTAGATAATGTTGCCCGTGCTATGCACGGGCCCAATAATATAAATGATATATTTTGGGGATAATAATCGTGTTTTTGAAGTGATTATTTGCGTGGATAAAGGAATAAGTTTTTTTATCACAAATCTGTACTTTCTTTGACGCTATTTAAGGCATAATAAGACTACCCACATACAACATTTTTGAAATATTTTATGTTGTCAATTATCATGATATATTGTATTTTTACGATAGATTCACTTCAAGAATCAATGGAATTTTTTGTATTTTTTTTCAAAACATATTTTATGTTGTCAATTATTATGATTTATAGTATTTTTACGCAATTTTTAAATATAAAAAAAAAAGATAAATAAATTAAAATGGACCCAATATTTGTTATTTTTGTTGTCTCAATTTATGTGACACAAATGAAATTTGGATAGTCATCCAAATTTTCATATTTTTTTAAAAAATGTTTGAAGTTATTAATTATTGTGATTTATAATATTTTTATGTAACTTTGAAATAATGTACATTAC
>JAJOOR010023965.1:0-21266 GCA_036250505.1 Solanum acaule | reverse complement strand
CCCCCCCCCCCAACCCCAAAAAAAAATTAAGTATTTTTAAAAAATATTTTCAATTTCAATTCAAAAATTATTTTCTACTCTCTAGTAAAAAAAAAGAGATATTTTCTCAAAAATAATTTTCATTCATAAATCAAACACTAAAAAATCTTTTCCAGAAAATATTTTCTACTCATCAACCAAACATGAGAAAATAAGTCAAAAGTCTACTTGTTTTCGAGGAAAACATTTTCTAGGAAAACATTTTCCTTCATACCAAACACACCCCTAAAGATACCTTAAGAAACATAAGTTAACCATTCAGAAATTTTGTAATGTGTTACTTTCAGCAACTCATGCTTGAGGGACTAATAAAACAATCATGTCCTATCTAATATATTTGTTGTGGTTAGGTTCATCTTGGACCAAAACCAAATGGTTTAGTATTTAGGTAATGTTGCAAAACAACATCATCGTATATACATATCGTTCGAACCTAGTTTTGTGTCATCAACAATAAAAATAATAATTTAAAAGCTTATTCAAAATTATTATTTTTTTATAAATTTTAAATAAAAATTAGTATGATAATATACATTGCAAAAATATGCATTTCAAATCACAAATCTTACCTAGTAACTAGGGTAATGTAATCAAACGAAACGAGAAAAACTAACTTGTTGAAATTTTCACAAAATTCTATTCAAAATTATTTGTTTTTCTTTTTATGTATTTTAAATGAAAATTATTATGAGAATGTGCACAACGAAAGTATAAATTTCAAATCACAAGTCGTACATAGTAACTAGGTAATGTAATCAAAGGAACTAAGAAAAACTAACTTGTTGAAACTTTCCCAAAATTCACTTGGTACCACAGAATTGTTACCTTATACTATTTTCCTAACTAACTATTGCAACTAAAACTTGTGTAGGCAAGTGTATATTATTTTTAGAAAAAGATGATCTCTTTTTTTCCCTCAACATGCCCTTTTATACCCACTTTTTATCAAATGGAAGGGTTGGGCAAACGCTTTCAACCATTAAAGGCAATCAACAACAATTAAAGTCAAAGCATTTTGCTTACAAAAGCAAAATATTTTTTTCTTTCAAGGGCAAAACGTTTTTTTGCCTTAATCCAACAATTAAATTCAAATTTAAATTCCTTACGGAAGACCAGTAAAATAAAATTATTACTTATTATGTAATAAACATTCTCTTTTTTCAAATTTGATTAACTGGGGTTTTCAATTATATTATTAATTCACAAAAAAATGAATTAATAAATTATAAAATATTTCACTAAATTTGTAATTGCACTTCTAGATTTAATTTTAAAATCTATCATTTAATTCTTCATGTTAGAAATTATCGACACCAATCAATTAAATCAAATTTATGAAAAAAATTTAATTAATCAATTAATTTAATTCTTTATTTTCATGCTTAACTTATTTCACGTGCACCTGCAGAATTTTCACATGAAAACTTATAAACAAGCATAAAGGGGTGTCATGATCTATCTATCTTGAGTTCAACGTGATTTTATCAACTAATTATTATATCAAAAATGTGTTGATCCATAATGAATGACGAAGAACAACTTAATGTCCATCAGAATAGTGAGTGAAACTTGGATAAACTTTTCTTTACATTGCTTGACGACCTCAAAAACAGTGTCAAAAGCTAGACATTCCCTCTCGATGGAACAAAAAAAAAAGATGCCCTGATTTGAATACAAGTTATATTGGGATAAGTTATGGTGGGATTAGTTATGCTGAGATTAGTTTTTATTGTTTGTTTGGTTTGTCATATGCAAATTTCTAAGAATAAGTTGTTGGTTTAAAATAATACCCTCCACCTTATTTAGTCTTTTTGTTTTTTGGCATTTTCTTTGCAAGCTTTAATTAGTTATTCATTCTTAAAAATAAAATTTCATCTTATTTTAGCTTAAATAGAATCCATGTGCAAAAGTTTTCTTTGGAATGGAGAATCACAAAGTAAAGGGAAAGCACTCATTGCCTGGGAAACACTATGCAAACCAAAGGTTGCTGGAGGTCTTAATATTACTAATATTTATGTGTGGAACAAAGCAGCCATTTTAAAACATTTGTGGAACCTATGCAAGAAAAAGGATAAATTATGGATTGTGTGGGTTCATACCTTCTATCTAGGGTAGGAAACCATGGGAGGTGGAAATCAAGCAAGCATCATGGGTTGTGAAGAAAATCCTTACAGCAGGACAATGACTAGAAGAGAGGGATTTGCAGGTAAATGAGATCACGGAGGAAACAGAATGCAATATCAAAGGAATGTATGAGAAGCTAAAAGGAGAATATAGTAAGGTTCCTTGGAAAAGATTAACTTGCAACAATCTTGGCAGTCCTAAATGTGTATTTGCTTTATATGTGGCTATACATAGGAGGCTGGCTATACACTAAAGACAGACTGAGCAAATGGGGAATCATAGATGATGATATATGTTCATTATGTAAGGCAGAAGTTGAAACACATCAGCACTCGTTTTTCACTTGTAGCTTCTCAAGGCAACTATGGCAGAAGATGTTGAACTGGCTACTCATCAACAGAGGCTATGAAGGATGGAGTGAAGAACTGGAATGGGCCGCAGGGCATGCTAATAGCAAATCTATCATTGCTGATATTTACAGGATGACACTAGCAGCAACAGTTTATCAGACATGAAAGGAAAGGAACCTCAGAATTTTTCAACACAAGGAGAGGAACATAAGCATGCTTAGCAGATTAATTACACAAGACATTCATCATAGAGCTAGCATGATTCCTAGACTAAAAGGATATATGCAAAACCTTAATTTTTATCCTTAGAATAGTTTCTAGTTAGCGGTAGAATGAGTTGTAGTAGATCTCTGAGAGTGGAACATGTCCACATCCAGAGTGCTAAAAATGTACAGAAGTGACAAATCTGGTAATTTACAATCATGAATTTTTTAAATTAAACTTTAATCTTATTTAACTTAAAAATAAAACTTCCATCTTATTTAACTTAAAAATAAAATTTTCATCTTATTTAGCTTTAAAATAGAACTTTCATCTTATTTAGATTAGAAATAAAACATGCATCTTATTTAGCTTTAAAATAAAACTTCCATTTTAAGCTTATTAAAGTAAAAGAAACTTTATCATTAAAGTTATATACATTTTAAAGTTATCTACATTTTAATTGATATATAAATATTTATAAAATATATATTTTTAATAGAAAAATATATTATCATAGAAACAACGAATAATTAAGGTTGTGAATGTTATTATAAATGTTGTTAAGAATTATGTTAATATACATGAATGTAAAGTGATGTAGAAAAGAGAGTTTAAGGGGAGGTATTTTTGTTATTTTACACACTTTGTCCCGGGATAAGTTATCCTGGGATTACTATTCCATCCCCAAGGAGGGATAACTTATCACAGGACTAATTGTTGATTCTAAGATAAGTTATCCAAGCCTTTGCAACCAAACAATAGATTAAAGGCCACTTAAAAGTTATCTCAGAATTAATTCATTTTATCCATCACACCAAACGACCTCTTAGGGCACTGGCTACTAAGCTTCTCGGAATATACCCCTCTCACTCAACCCAGTCAGAGCAGAGTTACAAGCTCTGAGAAGGGGCCTTTTAATCACAGTGGAACACATGAATTTAACCCCCTTGAAATCAATACTGACTCAACTAATATTATGCACATGATAAATAATAACAACTTGCTCTATGATAATTTGATTGTTGAGTGCAAGTACTTAATGATGAAGCTGGAAATCATCAAGTTGTTCCATATGTTTTGACAGCAAAATAAAATTTATCAAAAGAAGGAACAAAGATAGCAGCTTTTGATGAACCTACCGTTTTGATAATTCCTTCCGTGTTTGTTCAAAAGGAGGTGAAAACAGACATTTTAGAAACTCGGTATGCTAGGATAACAAACAATCATATTAACATTTCTCAAGGTCAGGCTATGGCCCAAACAATTACTAACGAAAATAAGCTGAAATAGACTAAAATACCTTCAAAATAATTATTCAGACCATAAGCTGATATGTTAACGGGGAACTACTTAAACTCTCACTTATAGAATAAGATGCTATAGATTTGTATTTGTAGAGCCGTTAAAATGGGCTTAGTCTATACGACTGGTTCAACCCGATTTGTTATCGAAGTAGGGTTGAGATACGATTTTTCAAGCCCATTTAAAATTGTTAGGCTTGAGACTTGACCGAGGCCGGGCGAGGATCGGCCCATGAGTCAAAAGTATTTGTTTAATTTACAAGTTTATTTTTTAAATTTCCTATACTTATTTATTTGTCAAAAAACCTATTATTATTTTGTTTAATATTTTTTGCTAGAATTATTAAAAAAAATCTCTGTTTACCACATTTGATTTGAAAATTTTCTCATTGTTTTGATGTTATATCTTTCAAATATGAGATTGTAATTGGAAGCACCACTAATCATATGTATAATGTATGTTATGATTGTAATTATTAAGTAACTTTATATGATTTGTTAGATATTTAAAAACTTAATAAATATTCAGAATTTTAAGTTTGAAAAGAAAAAGATATATAGAAGAAGAAAAAAAGGCTAGTCACCCCAGTCCGCGACCCTTCTAAGGTTGGATTGGGTTGACCAATTATACGCCCTTTAAAATAAAGGGCCGACTCACCCTAGCCCATCAAATTCCTTGACCTATGAGGCTTGAGCTGGGTGGAATTGGACTGGCCCGTTTTGACAACATCTCAATTGTTTCTAATGCATTTCTTCCCAATTTTCTTAGTTGGCTACTATATATTTTCCTAATGTATGTCATCATTTGAATAAGTGGCATAAAGAGAGACTTCATTAATAATGATTACCATTCAATTAATAGTGATTATCATTTAATTGAGTTTACATTAAATTTATGAGAAGCTGTTGCAAATTACTGTACTTTAATAATGATTATCATTTAATTAAAGTTGTTTCCTCGTCCAATATTATTTTAGTAACTGCACAAGTGAATTAAAGTCGTTTCCTCGTCCAAAGTCGTTGCAATTTTTTGTATTTCCGTTGTTTAGTATTGTATTTTGTTTTTAGTGGCTAAGGTTACAGGTGGGTAAGTGTGGGTTTAATTTTTTTTGGATATAGGTAATTAAGTTTTGGTTGTATTGTATCATATGAATATTATTAGATTTATGATATTTGGCGGAATTGAGATTAACCTTAAGCTTGAAAATTTAGGAATATGAGACTTGACATATTAGTTGGCAGCAAGAGTTATGAATTTAGTTATAGATTAGAGTGAGTTGTGGGTCTAGGCTAGTCTTATAGTAACATGGGTGTCTATGACCTCATTTGCTTATGAATTATGCATATTTTGATAGATTGGGAACGTTCGGCAGCCTTACGGAAGGGAAAAATAAAATTTTGACGATTTGTGACACATGTTCGGCATTCAAGGTATGTTAAGACCTTTAGACTTCGTTGAAGGACGTTTTTCTAATTAAAGATTAAAATGGGAATAACTGATGGGTAAGGGCGAAAGATGGGGGTCTCTTACCAATGGTGTGACGGGCATTGGTACGAGTACCGGTGCTATAAAAGGGAAAGTTTATTACTATAGAATGTGGATTGTAATCTGAGAATGTCATAGCATGTGGGCATTAGCTGATGTATTATTGACTTGAATTCTTTTGTGTGATTCTGTTTCTTTATTGAACCCATATACTTGTGATAGTTGAGGTGATTATATATCATACTGATATTTTATTGATTGAGATGCATCATCATCCCCTTTTATTGAAATCATATTGTGCACATGCATTGACATGAAATTGAGTATAAGTTGGTCACGTGGAGATCGTCCGGGATTGTGAGATGTTAAGATTATAATTTGGGCACGTGGAGATTGTCTGTGCGGAAATTGTTTGATTTTATAATAGTGCATTGAGATAGTCCGCACAGACACGTGGAGATCGTCTGTGTTGGTATATGGACCTCGCGAGTCCCCATGGGTCATGAACTCTCGATATATTTTCGAGGAGTATCATGTATGTACGGTTGAGAGAATACTTATGATCTAAGGCATATCATTTTATGGTGTCACATTACATTGCATCTCATTACATCCCTCATTCTTGTTGATTATGTGTTTTATTGGTAGTTGTACATTGCGTGATATTTGATTATCCATATTTGATGGAGCCTGACTGGTAAGTATAACATAGACTTGTATAAGTAAAAAAATGATTTTCTTATATGAACTCCTGTCACTACTTCTTCGTTGTCGGTCAATCTATGAGATATACTAGGTACACGTGATTTCGTACTCATACTACACTTGTTGCACTCATTGTGGTGCAGATTCGATTCTAAATATACGAGCACATCTCGTGAAGTTTTTTTAGTCTGAGCTTGGAGTATCTCGGAGTTGTAGTGAGCTGTTTGGTTGTTCTGTGTCCCACACATCCCTCTATCTTTTATTTATTCTGTTGTTTTAGTATTCAGACAGGATATCTCTTATGTTTAGACTAGTCATTTTAGTTTCAGACTTGCACCATATTTAGAAGTTCTTGTACTCATGACACCAAATCTTGGGTAGTATTTTAGCTTTCCATATTTCGTATTTATGAAGAACTTAGTGTTGGAGGTATTCTACTCGTTGTTTACTTTTCACCTTTATTACTTAGTTAAATTGATAAAACTAAGGGGTTGACTTACCTATCGGTTGAAAACATAGGTGTCATTACGACATGTGAATTTGGATCATGACAACACATGAATACTCGATCATGAGTGTAATAGCATTAGATTTACTAGATTTTTTTACAATTATTAACGGATGTTGTGTATTTGTTAATCAACAGGAAAATTGGGGAGAAAAAGTTCTTCAATTTCTGTCATACTTCAATCTCTCTCTATATATATATATTATACATCCAAATACATGTATCTTGGCTACATACTGAGCAGATACATCACATCTAGTTATATATACCTAATTATGGAATGTAACTTATCAAACACATCAATTTAGGGGTAAATCACGCATATAAGTATTTGTCATATTATTGATCCAAAAGAGTTATATATCGAAATATTCAAAATACTCCCAATTTTTTTTAGCATCGGAAATCTTTTTCACTGCTTCTTCCCTAAATTTGTTATTCAATTCTTCCCTAAAATTCTTCTCCAAAAACGATTCAAAATTCTCAAATTTCTTCTATTTTTTTAAGCATCAGAAATATTTTCTCATAGATACATATAATCTTAACTCAAACATATGTACACTTTATCAAATACATAAACTCTTAATTAGATGCATGTAACCTACTTAGATACATAGTTTGACCACTCATAACATAGCATTCCTATAATATTAAGCACTCTTGATCATATCTCAAAAGTGTATTTATCGCTTAAATTATACGGGATTATATTTAATGAGAATAAATTTTGTATAATTAGAAATACTTCTTTTAATTGATATTTTTTTCTAATCCAAGTAGATATTTTTTTTCTCTCATTTCAACGGTT
This sequence comes from Solanum acaule, assembly GCA_036250505.1. NCBI lineage: Eukaryota > Viridiplantae > Streptophyta > Magnoliopsida > Solanales > Solanaceae > Solanum > Solanum acaule. The sequence continues at coordinate 13,741 of JAJOOR010023965.1, read as the reverse complement.
GACTTTTAAAGTTATTAATTATGATATATACGATAAAACCTTGGACTAATACACGTTATTACAAACCTTTCTTAAATAGTACTAATAGAATTGTACAAATTTTAATATTACTTAATTAATTTAAAATTATTAGATATTATGATTTCTAACCTAGATGATTTTAATTAATCTCGAAACATTAAATATTAGAAATAATTATTTGCAAAAAATAATAAATAATATTTATGGTCCTCGTAGGTATTGGATTAGGATTGCTAGTGATAATCGGTTTTGGGGTAATATAAATATTAATAAATAGGTTCATGGGATATTAATCACCGTGCTCTACTGTTTACATTAAATAATTTGAGGTTTGTACTGTTTACATATAATCAATAGATGTATTTATTCTTCATATTTATTGATTGTATCTCCTTTGTTTTGTTCAAGGGCAGAGTTAGAAGTCCGGATTAATTACCCGGATAATAATCAATAATATCAACCCTAGGTCAAATCCTTGATCCCAATATCCTAATTAGGGCATTTCCCACCATCCAAACCATTCCCAAATCCTTCCCCGACAATAATTACCCACGAAACTAAGTTCTACGGATTGAAAAACGGATTTGGGGAGTGAAAACCTTACCTTTAGCCTCAAGAATGGTGGAAAACTGTCAAGAAACACCTGGGGTCGTTCCTTAGCTCTCAAAGTCGAAAAGTGCTTGATAAAATGTTTTTAGGGTTTATTTTCAACTTAAATCGCAATTGTCCCGCCACAGCAAACCTCATCCTACTACAGCAGCCCCGCCCTGGCGGGAATAATCCAGCCTTGGCAGCTTGCACAGAAACAGTGAGCTAAATTGAGAGCTTCAAACCAACATTTCACAACACACCTTAAACCCATGACACTCAGAAAATACCCGTTCATGCTAAGATCAGTTTTGGGAGTTCTACTCGCCCGAATTCAATTACGAAAAGTCGCATGAGTTTCTTAACGTCTTAGCTATCTACTCATGTGATCAAAATCATAGTTAGATCACCCAACTATTACCAGATTTCCCTAGATCTTACTGACTTTGATTTCATCCAAATCTGGACTAGGCTAGGAAATTCCAAGTTACTACTCAAAAGTTTTTCTGGTCCAATTCTTTCCCTATTGGTTTTCCCTAACGATGGAATCAGGTCGTTACAATAGATACCAATTTACCCATCACTCGTCCCCGAGTGATCAACTAGGACAGACTGGCCAAAGTAAGGGTAGAGTAGTATCTGAATCGTCAAATTACTAGGGATACTTGTCACCCATGTCTTTCTCAGTTTCCCAATTAGCTTCCTCAACCGGACAATGCTTCCATTGAACTTTCATGGACTTTATATCATTAGTCCTCAGACCAACCAATTGGATACCTACACATCCTCTTATACAATGCCTCAATGAAGTTGTCTCAATACTCGAGTGATAATTATTAATGTATATAAACTTAACTAACAATAAAAGCGATTCTCAATAGCCACCAAAGTTGACCGTACCCATGTCCGAAACGTGTTATCAAGGACCTCAACACAATCATCGAGACGAATCCTTTCTCACATAAAAATTCTAAAATTCTAATTCATACTCGCTACGATTAGAAGTGAACCTGAACCAACCAACAGACACTTATAATACTAAAACAGTCATAGTCCTTATCCACATCTCCATCGCACAACATAAATTTTCATAAGCTTAAGTTATAAAAAATTGATCTTTAGACATCAGATACTCATCGAGGGATATGTCCAAGCATACAAATCCTCTAACCACATTGTCGAATGCTAGATTTAGCAATTATGATTGTAGATTACCCTTAAGAACAATAGAATTGGACCCAATGATCCCCACATTCAACCACACAATCAATACATGACCTTGACGACTAGATGCATATTAAGATTGTCGGACAACCATGATTACGCAAGGTAACTCTTCTATGAATTCTCATAAGCAAGGTGGTACATGTAGAACAACTAAAATACTTTAACAACTCCAAGACAATACCAAATATGTCATCTGAATTAACCAAGTCTTCCCAATCTTCCCACTCAACCAAGAGAACATCACCGAATCGCTACCCTTGATCCACCACTAGGGATTCACCCACATAAGTGAAAACACACACGTGATCATAGCTAGTGAAACATACTGACCACTATGTACAAAATGAAATATATGATCACGTAAGAATTTTACGGAATAACACTAAAGGTTTTCCTCTGAAGAGTCAATTCCATCGAGTTGACTCCACATACTCTTCACATCATTCCACTGAAGTCAACACTCTCAATACTAACTACCCTCATGAACACTCCGAACATTTACCTTGCTATAAACCAACACTTTTAAATGAAAACCCCTCTTGGGTACTTAACAATCAATAGTAATAAACCTTACGACTCAACCCAGGTGTAAGTCCTTTCAAATGCTCAATACCTGATACAATTGATCATTTCTCACCTTGTCAACTCATACCTTGACAATATATCTTACCACGAATGTAGACTTTCAATGAAAAATATGAATTGTAATTTCAACCGTATAACACAATCCCTTTATCTATCAACATCAGCTTGTACCTTGAAGATTTTTATGAATTCATGGATCTTCACTTATCATTGATCACATCTCAATCGATCTTACAATATCTTCGCTAATAATGCAATCGTACTCATTACTAAACTCAAAACAAAAACAAAGCACTTATCATCACACTCGAGCTACTGTCTGTACACTCATTTCTCAAGTCTTTTTCAATAGTTTTTAACCAATCTGACGAATTTGTGACACTATTACCATAGCCACAACAAAACGAATGAAATCACGCGTCTCTGAACCCAATTATCTACCCCTCTGAAGATATCTATTTAGCCTTTGCAATCAAAATAAAATATTATTTCTCTCGCCTCTCTCTAAAGGTTGTACTACATCCCACTAATTTTTCTTCATTATGACTCTAGCTCTTTTAATTATATTCGAGTGGTGTCCCACCATCTTTGAAAACTGTCCATACAACCACGCTACTCACCAAATATTAGAAAACCAAAACCCTAGACTCGCAAGTTGTAATTATTGTACAAATTTCGTTTAACCAACAATCTTATTATATATTTACTTCTTGTCACAATCCACCACGAACTCTTATTACCATTATGCTCTGTTAGCCCTGGCTGTCACTACGAAGTCCACCTTTTCATCGACATGACACCTCAAACTCAGGTATAATCATCAAATTTAGAGGACTAACCCAATTTATGCGCACTTTCTTACTAAAAGCCCAAATCCAAGGGATTCTTGATAAAGGATTCTTGATAAGGTTTCATCTGTCCCTTACCAAAACTTCTTGAATGTTGTCACCTATAAACTCGAATATTCAAATCTGACCTTAATCTCTTTACAAGCGACGATAGTAGCTAGCGAGCCCTACAAAACTCTTAATTTCAGTCACAGAACTAGGTCGAACCCAATTCCTAACTACTTAAATCTTTTGGGGATCTACCATTACCCATTTCATAAAGTGCCTCAAACGGTGTCATATCTATGCTGGAGTGATAACTATTATTATAGGAGAACTCACACAAAGGTAAGAACTTATCCAAATGTCCTCTAAAATCAATCACACATGCCCTCAACATGTCTTCTAACACTTGAATAGTCCTCTATGACTGCCCATCCATCTGTGGATGGAAAGTTGTACTAAAAGTGAGTTGTATGCCCAATTCATCATGTAACTTCCTCCAAAACTTGAAGGTAAATTATGTACCATGGTCTGAGATGATAGAAAGGGGAACCCCGTGCAACCTCACTATCTCTTTCGCATAAATCTTAGCCAATTGTTGAGCATTATAATCTATTCTAACGGGAATAAAATGGGCTGATGTAGCCAAATTGTCCACCACTACCCAAATAGAATCAAACTTCCCCAAAGTCTTGCGAAGACCAACCACAAAATCCATAGCTATCCTTTCCCACTTCCGTTACAGAATTGGCATTCTCTGAAGCAACCCTGCAGGCCTTTGATGCTCATACTTTACTTGTTGGCAATTTTGATACTTAGCCATAAACTCCGCTATATCATTCTTCATGTCAGGCCACCAATAAAGACGTTTCAAGTCTCGGTACATCCTAGTCACACTCGGATGGATAGAATACTGCAAACCATGGGATTCTGCCAATAATTTCTAAATCAAGTCACCCACTCTAGGAACACAAATCCTTCCTTTAAAATTGAGCACACCTTCTGCATTAAGAGTGGTCTCTTGTGTCTTACCAATCATAGTATTTTTTCTAAGCTCATTCAAATTTTCATCCTCAAACTGTTTGGCCTTAATCTCCTCAATGAACGTGGCCCTTACTTCAATACTAGCTAACACCCGACCTTTCTCTGAGATGCCCAGCTGCATGACCTTAAATTCCAAGGTTTGAATTTCTTTAGCCAAGGGTCGCTTGGATACACTCAAGCAAGCTAAACTACACATGCTCACCGTCTTTCGACTTAGTGCGTCTGCCACTACATTAACCCTACCCGGATGATATTGGATGGTCACATCATAATCCTTGAGTAATTCCATCTACCTTCGTTGTCTCAAATTCAGATCCTTTTGAGTGAACACATGTTGTAGACTATGATGATCAGTAAACACCTCGCACTTAATACCATAAAGATAATGTCGCCAGATCTTAAGAGCAAACACTACCGCTGCCAACTCCAAATCATGTGTTGGATAATTCCTCGCATGCACCTTCAACTGCCGCGATGCATAAGCTATGATATTCTTATCATGCATCAACACTGCACCCAAACCAGAATGTGAAGCATCACAATAAACAATAAAATATTTACCTTCCACCGGTAGTGCTAGAATAAGTATTGTGGTCAAGAGAGTCATGAGCTTTTGAAAGCTCTCATCGCATTTTTCAGTCCATTCAAATGGTATCTCCTTTTTGGTCAAATTTGTCAAGTGCATGGCTATAGAAGCAAAGTTCTTCACAAATCGACGATAGTAGCTAGCGAGCCCCACAAAACTCCTAACTTCAGTTACAGAGCTAGGCCGAACCCAATTCTTAATCGATTCAATCTTTTGGGGATCTACCATTACCCCTTCTTTTGAAACCACATGCCCCAAAAAGGTAATCGAAGTCAACCAAAATACACACTTAGAAAATTTTGCATACAACTTTTGTTTCCTAAGAACACCCAGAACAATACGAAGATGGTCGGCATGCTCTTCCTCACTTTTCGAATAAGCCAAAATATCATCAAAGTCTATTATAACAAATGAATTAAGAAATGGTTTGAACACACCATTCATCAAATTCATAAAAGTTGTGAGCGCATTTGTCAACCCAAACGACATGACTAGAAACTCACAGTGCCCATAGCGGGTTCTAAACGTTGTCTTGGGCACATCTCCAAGCCTAATCTTTAACTAATGGTAGCCAGACCTTAGATCAATCTTAGAGAAAACCGATGCACCTTTCAACTGGTCAAAAAGATCATTTATTCAAGGCAATGGGTACTTGTTTCGAATGGTGACCCTATTCAATTGCCGGTAATCTATACACATCCTCTCTTGCTAGCGATAGTGTTTCCACTTTTGTTGCTCTAGTTCGGACCATAGAGTGAAGGAGGAAAGATAACTACACAACTTAATCAAAACTAAGGCATTTAAAGTTACGGAAGCAGGTTTAAATGACCAAAGAAATACGTAGTTCCCATAAACTCCAAAGGTTTAAACAAATAACTAACCAAACTAATAAGGAAGCTAAGTCTTAACCCCTGAAAGTCAATATACAAAAACTCTACTAACGACAAGTCTAAAAACAAGGGGTGCAACCCAATTAAACATAAGAAATCCTAATGTACTAGTTTAAGTCCGGAATAGGGACATAAACGAAACGAGAACTCATGGCATCTCGAAAGAATTGGCTCACCCTTGAATTCGATGACGATCACTGATCTTCTAAACGAGGTATGCTAATAGCCTCTTAAAGATGCCCTGTACTCAACAAAGAAAGAGCAAGTGATGTATCAGTACACAACCACAGTGTACTGGTAGAATCACGTGGCTATCCCACTAAGTGCAACATACATAAGCCATAACAACATAATAATAACATGCACACACCGAACATATACAATATCAACATCATTTACGAACAACGTACAATTTCACAATTCTCAAGATATACATTTATGTCAAATCAATGGTCCTCTCATAGAACCCACACCCAAACAGTTAGTGTACTGGTACGTGGTACCCGTTGCAAGTTAGTGTGCCGGATCGTGACACTCGTTCCAATGTTTATGCTGGTACGTGGCAACCGATCCCAATTAGTGTGTCGGAATGCAACGCCCGATCCATTCAACAAGCCACAATCACATTCACAAGTATATTTTCATAATCATACAATCAAGTCATGATTCATGGTATTCAATTATCCATTTATCCTCATTTACGATTAGTGTGATCAATAATGTACCATTCGCATACATCTATATATCATAATAAAGAAAGAACAAACAAATATCACACAACATGAAATCAAGGCCATCACCTACCTCGAACAAAGCTTGAAATCCCCTAAGAAACTTGATTCTTTCCTTTCCGGATTCTTTCCGCTTGTTCTTGGTCTACAAACAATCAATATAATGCTAGGATCAATAATCAAGACTTAATTACCCGGATAATAATCAATAATATCAACCCTAGGTCAAACCCTTGATCCCAATATCCAAATTAGGGCTTTTCCCACCATTCAAATAGTTCCCAAACCCTTCAACTATAATAATTACCCACGAAACTAAGTTCTACAGATCAAAAAATGGATTTGAGGAGTGAAAACCTTACCTTTAGCCTAAAAATGGTGGAAAACTGTCAAGAAACACCTGGGGTCGTTCCTTAGCTCTCAAAGTTGAAAAGTGCAGAATAAAACATTTTTGGGGTTTATTTTCAACTTAAATCGCGACTGCCTGCCATAGCAGACCTCATCCCGCTACAGCGGCCCACCCTGGTGGGAATAATACCGCCTTGGCGGCCTTCACGATCTAAATTTAGAGCTTCAAACCCCCATTTCACAACACACCTTCAAACATGACACTTACAAAATACTTGTTCACGCTAAGATCACTTTCGGGAGTTCTACTCGCCCGAATTCAATTCCGTAAAGTCGCACGGGTTCCTTAACATCTTAGCTATCTACTCATATGATCAAAATCATAGTTAGATCACCCAATTATTACTAGATTTCCCTAGACCTTACTAACTCCGAATTGGTCCAAATCTGGACTAGGCTAGAAAATTCCAAGTTACTACTCAAAAGTTTTTCTGGTCCAATTCTTTCCCCATTGGCTTTTTCCTAACGACAGAATCAGGTCGTTACAATAAAAGACAAGAGAGAACACTAAAATAAAATTTTAGAAATCCAAATATTCGTTGTATTTACTTATGTGAGATACTTGGAAATATATTTATTTGTAGATGATAAAACATTATTCGCAACATGGATGTTTTTATTTTACTTGCTCAACTTATGCAGTGGAAGAGCTACAAATTTCTTGAAGGGTGTCCAAGCATTACATAAGCAATTTTCTTTTATGAATAGGTGCACTGAAAAATTTAAAATCGAACTACGTAATATTAAATAAATGTTCCAAAATTTTAAAAATCAAATTGCATGATATTTAGCTTTAATATTTGTATTTAATTTAATATGAAGTAAATGAATTAAGCAAAAAAAAAAGGGGTGGTGGTGGTGGGGGGGATTCAACTTAAAATGAAATCATTTTTTTGTTTCAAGCTTACATTGATCTAAGTAAACACAACAATAACGAGACATGAAAAATGAAAGCAGAATCAAACGAGACCTTTTGTTTGCTTTTAACAATATTATACAAATCTAATCTAAAGTGGTGGCGAGAGCAGAATATCCTAAAACTCACAGAGTAAAATTAATTATGAATCTCGCATTATAACTTGTAACCACAAAACAAAACAAAAGTACAAATCTAACTAGTAACACAATTCGATAGGTAATTCAAGCATAATCAGGTACGAATAACTGGTTAGAGAGTTCCCAAAAATAGTGAAGATCATCGATATTCCTCCTATTATATATAACATATATAGTGAAGATCATCGTGCTCTAGCTTTGGGCAATCCATGGTTTTTTGGAATTTCCAGTGAGCCATTATATATAGGGAAAAAGGATAAATATACCCTCAAACTATTGTATATGATGATATACAGATACCCTCCGTTGTACTTTTGGGACATTATTTCCCCTGCCGTCCAAAAAACTAGAGCATATATACCCATTATACTAACGGACATACACGTGTCATAATCTTATCCACCGACCCAACATTTATTAAAAGGAAAAAGGACAAAGATACCCTCGAACTATCGTAAATGGTATGCAGATACCCTCTGTCATACTTTTGGGACATTGGTGCCCCTGCCATCCAAAAATTAGAGCATATATGCCCTTCACTCTAATGGAAGACTAAATAGGGACATGTGGCACAATTTTATCCATCAATTTGATATTTAATAAATGTCGGGTCGGTGGATAATATTATGACACGTGTATGTCCGTTAGTATAAGGGATATATATGCTCTAGTTTTTGGATGGTAGGGGCACCAATGTCCCAAAAATATAATGGAGGGTATCTGCATACCATTTATGATATTTCAGGTGTATATTTATCATTTTCTCCTTCATTAAATATCGGATCAACGGATAAGATTGTGTCATGTGTCCCTATTTAGTCTTCCGTTAGAGTGAAGGGCATATATGCTCTAGTTTTTGGACGACAGGAACACCAATGTCCCAAAAGTATAACGGAGGGTATCTGCATACTATATATGATAGCTCGGGGGTATATTTTTCCTTTTTCCCTTATATATATAGTTCTAGTACAATGTGATTTATAACATTTTTGTCTAATCGCCCACAATTCATGAGCTTTGTTTAAAGTACATAAAAGAATCTAACTTGATAGAAGCTTGTGCAGGTTAAAGGTAAAAATTCATATTATTTCAGCATAAATAACTTTAAGCCCCAAGAGATATAAGAAACGTACATTATGAAAATATATCAACACAATATATTGTGTTATATTATACAACAAAATATTACATGATCAACCATATACATATGAAACTCAATGCCGTTTTATTCATACGATTTTTTTAGAAAGGTTTAGAGTAGCAAGACTATTACTATTATAGATCTTGCCACTACGTACAACGGTTTTATAATATTACATGATGATTTGTTGTGAGGCAATTGGCTAATATCCATCACTAGGGGGTTTATAATTGTAATGTGGAGGGTTATATTTGCCACCTGGAGATTTGTATTCGTCACTAGGAGGTTTATATTTGTCACCTGGAGGTTTGTATTCGTCACTAGGGGGTTTATATTTGTCATGTGGGGGGTTATGTTTGTCACCTAGAGGTTTGTATTCGTCACTAGGGGGTTTATATTTGTCATGTGGAGGGTTATATTTGTCATCTGTAGGTTTGTATTCGTCACTAGGGGGTTTATATTTGTCATGTGGAGGGTTATATTTGTCACCTTGAGGTTTGTATTCATCACTAGGAGGTTTATATTTGTCACCTTGAGGTTTGTATTCATCACTAGGAGGTTTATATTTGTCACCTGGAGGTTTGTATTCATCACTAGGGGGTTTATATTTGTCATATGGGGGATTATGTTTGTCACCTTGAGGTTTATATTCGTCACTAGGGGGTTTATATTTGTCATGTGGAGGGTTATATTTGTCACTTGGAGGTTTGTACTCGTCCCTAGGAGGTTTATACTTGTCATGTGGAGGGTTATATTTGTCACCTGGAGGTTTGTATTCGTCACTAGGAGGTTTATATTTGTCACCTGGAGGTTTGTATTCATCACTAAGAGATTTATATTTGTCATGTGTTGGGTTATATTTGTCACCTGGAGATTTGTATTCATCACTAGGGGATTTATATTTGTCATATGGAGGGTTATATTTGTCACTTGGAGGTTTGTATTCGTCACTAGGAGGTTTATATTTATCATGTGGAGGGTTATGTTTGTCACCTGGAGGTTTGTATTCGTCACTAGGAGGTTTATATTTGTCATGTGGGGTGTTATATTTGTCACATGGAGGTTTGTATTCATCAATAGGGGGTTTATATTTATCATGTGGGGGGTTATATTTGTCACCTGGAGCTTTGTATTCATCACTAGGGGGTTTATAACGTGGAGGTTTATACTCATCACTAGGGGATTTATATTTGTAATGTGGGGGGTTATCTTCGCCACACCGAGGTTTATATTTGTCATGTGGGGGGTTGTATTCGCCACTTGGAGGGTTGTATTCACTATGTGGGGGTTTATTTCCGCCACTTGAAGGCTTATATCCATTGTTATATGTACCACCAAAAGCTTTATATTTGTTGTTATAATTGTCATGTGGGGGTTCATATCCACTATCTGGGAAATTATATCCACCACGTGGAGGATAATATCTGCCACCAGAATATTTATATCCATTGTTATATTCATCATTTTCATCTCTGGGATATCCGTCAATGTCATTATATCCATCATCGTGTACATCATCCGATTTCATTGCTACAAATATCAAATGTGAAATTTTAAAACTAGCATAAAATTGAATAAATATCAAATAATTAGATAAGAAATCCAATATTTCAAATAGATAATTAGTAAAAGGAAAAAAAAACAAACTTACAGGTTTCGGCCAACTCCCTAGCTACAACCTCAGAGCTTATTATTGCAAAAGTAACCAAAAAAATGCCAAGAAACAAAAATGCCTTGGAACCCATTATTTTTTTTCTTTTTCAAAACTTAGTTATCTTAATTAAAGGATGAAGAAATTGATACAACATTGGGTTATATTTATACTAAAAAGAATTCAATGTATAAGAAATTGATAAACGGTCACTTATCACTTATCTTGCCCAACCACCACGAATTGATTATATTTCCTTTGTTTCAATTTATTTGTATTATATTTTTAGTTTGTTTTAAAAAAGAACAAGTATAGGACCACAATGTTTATCTGCATTTTGAGATGTACACTAAATAAAATAATTGTTTATACATTATCAAAATATTTTCTTGTGATAGGTCAGTGAATCTCATACAAAGATGAAATATTTAAAAAAAATATATATAATTTCAATACTTTACTAAAATCCCTAAGAGTAATAAATAACTAAAAATAATCATTATATTTATCATAATGTAAATTTTGTACACATTTTTTTATACGTTACTAATAAAAGAGCTTCTTAAATCTTACTTAAACATTAACTATACAAAGAAATTTTTGAAAACACGTTTTAAAATACGTAAATTTTAAAAGTTTTCCCAAGTAGGTTCTAATTGCTCAAACAATTTTTATTGCGTTAGTTTTCTACTTCATATATTTGAAGTATATATTGCTATCATTTTTGGTGGGAGGTGATCGATAAGTACCTTCTATTTTTAATTATATGTTTTTAAATTTGAAATATTTGAGAAAAAATAACTTTTGATAGGGAATACTATAATCCTAAAGTAGACTATTCTTGTTAGAGAGGCTAAAGTAGAACTGAGACGTCGGATTTATCTTGAATCTAATACTTTCGATGTGAAGCATAAATTTTATAAATAAAAATTTATAAAAATTACAATAAATGATATATATATGTATATATATATATATGAAGTGATGGTAAACACTTTAGCCGGATTTGAATGAAAAAGAGAGTGTCGAACTAATATGGGTAATAATAAAAGCCAAAACCATTCCTCTTATAATTTGTTTTTTTTTTTTTAGAAAAGGGTCTGATATACCTCTTAATTCTATCATTTAGAGCTGATATATCACTTGTTATGAAAGTGACTCACATGTACCCCCAATGTTATACAAATGGCTCACATATACTCTTTTCCTCTAATGAAAGAGAAAAAATAATAATTTTAATTTAATTTTTTTAATTAGTTTTTTGAAAAAGATATCATCCATATGGGGGTATATTAGATCCTCCTAGCTCACACGTATTTTTGTTTTTTTGACTTTTATGTTTCAACGACTAATTTAAATTTATTATTGTGATGGTCAAATTTATACACCCAACTTGTTTACCACCTTATCATGTCATCAATGTATTCATTTTTCTTTTTTCCACGTAGATTGGACATCCACAATAAGTGAATGGAAATTCCTTGTCCATAAATCCAGTACTATTTTTCATTCTGTTTATTCTGCTAGCTGATACCTTAGGAGCTGTCAAGAAGAACTTTAATCTTTGTTCACCAGTTGTCTTGAGCTTTTCTCATAATTCCTAATTTGCTTCATCACCATCTTGATAGTTTTGGTCCTTCCACTACAAAAGATCATAATATCATCTGCATAAGTCAAACGATTAATTAGTAGTCCATTTTGAGACATAGTAAACGGGATTATAAACTTTTCATAAGAAATACTCCATCTGTTTAAAAAAGAATGATATAGTTTTCTTTTTAGTCTGTTTAAAAAAGAATGACCCCTTTCCTTTTTTAGCAATACTTTAACTTTAATTTTCCACGTAACATGTTTAAAACCACAAGATTAAAAGGCATTTTGGTATATTTGACATAATTTTATTTTAGAACCACAAGATTAAAAAGTCTACTCTCTTTTCTTACATTCCGTTCCAAGTCAAACTTGGTCATTCTTTTTAAAATAGATGGAGTAAGCTATTTAGATATTTAGTTAAAACTTCCGCAACCAATATAAATAAAGATGGTGATATATAAGGGATCTGCTTGTTTCGGTCCTTGTGAAGATGTAAAGAATATCCCGTCCTAGATCCATTGATAATGACTGAATACCAAACACCTAATACTCACTCTGTCCCAATTTATGTGACTTACTTTTCATTTTAGTCAATCCAAAAAAAAAAATGACACAATTCTATATTAAGTAACACTTTAACTATAAAATGTATATTTTACCCTTAATGAAATGATTTACAACCACAAAATTTCTATCATTCATTTTGGACCACAAGTTTTAAAAATCTTCCTTTCTTTCTTAAACTACCTCACATAAAATGAGACAGAGGAAGTATAAGATTCATAATTAAGTTAGTCAATTGATCAAAGAATCCAAATTTCTCTAGGACTGAAATAACAAAGAATCAAGAAACTCTATCATAAGCTTTAGCCATGTCCAACTTCATCACTATACAACCTCTATTAGGTTGAGATATAGGGTGAACAATTTCTTGAGCTAACGTAACATTTTCTGTAATCAACCTATCCTTGACAAAGCCCGACTGATTGTCAGAGATAAGTCTAGGTAACAACGAGTTAAGTCTAAAAGCAAAGATTTTAGAAATGATCTTGTTGGTGAAATTAGACAAGCTAATACGTGTTGAAGAAGAAGGAAGTTGATGATTGGAACATGTCAAAGGAACAGGTCCAACGAAGCAGACTGACGTGTTGAAGATGAAGGTGTTTATAGCACTGTTGTAGAGTTAGAGTCACACTAGAATTAGACTACTTATATCGATTAGATTATATTACGACTACAATTAGATTACTATTAGGTTTATAGTACAACTAGGATTAGATTATTTATAATTGCATTATTATTATTATTATTATCATTATTATTATTATTATTATTATTATTATTATTATTATTATTATTATTATTATTATTATTATTATTATTATTATTA
>JAJOOR010023964.1:0-17337 GCA_036250505.1 Solanum acaule | reverse complement strand
TGATTTCTTGAAGAGTTACTTAGTGTAGGTAGGACTATGGACCCTACTTATGCATTGCACAAGTGGACTCTAAGGGAGGTTATGATTAGGCTTTTTATGTAATGAAGACTATGGTCTATGTATGTTAATATGAAAGCATGTTAAGGTTGACTTTACATATGTCAAGACATGAAGTATGATTATGCATGTGAATTACACTTATGACTTCTTAATGGGTTTGCTTAGTATATGTGGGGGTATGGGACTCCATGTGTACATTGCACAAGTGAGCTTGTGAAGGGGGTTGTAAAGGTGGTTTACCTATGATATGAACTAAATGGGCTATGATTAATGATGTAGTAAATGAACGAGTCCTTATATGATGTTATGAAGTATCTTGGTCTTATGTCTAATGTTAAATGAAGATGTTATGACTTGTTGAATATGATGTGCCTAGTCTATGGTGGCTTCCTAGGAATACTTGGTGTGAGTAGTATTATGGAATGCTACTTGCACATTGCACTAGTGCGACTTGGGGGTTGTCTTAGGTGATGGTTTCTATGTGAAGACTATGTCTTATAGTATGCTTATGACTCTATGAATATATGTGGTTGATTGATGAAGGCTATATGTAAGTTCACCCTAGGTAACCTTAAGGTGATACATTGCACCAAGTATTCCCTAAGGGGTGATTGAGGAAAAGAGTTAAGATAAAGAAGAAGGTAATGTATTGTATGCATTGAATGTGCCTAAAGTGTTATAAGTGGCTTTATGTGCTATTATGAATGGTTTCCATGTGTATGATGATGTATGTGGATTTATGTTGTTCCTATGGAACTAAATGTTCTTGATGTTTCTCTAAAAAGGCATGATGCATGGTTTCCAACTAAATGTTCTTTTAAAAGCATATTTTTGCATGGTTATCATACTTAGTGCATTCTTGTACTAACACCATTCTTCTTCATCTTTTTACACCAAGTGTAGGTGGTGGTGGCTAAAGGGCTTTTACTAGAAGTGATGAGCTTGGCTTACTATTCCCAAGTTTGGGTGTGTCCTTAAAGATTCAAGGATCTTTATGTTAAAGAGTTTCCCTAAGTTTAATGTATTAGATAGTAGTTCTATTGTATTGTAAGGGTTGTGTCCCTATTGTGTTGTAGTCTTGTTTTAAGATGGCTTACCTTGAGACGTAGTATTCCAATTTTGTATTAAAGGTTTTAATGAGGTGACTTTTTAAGCCTTGTGTTATATTATGAAAGTTTTAAATTTTTTGCTATTTTTCTATGATAAATGCTATGACGAATGCTAAGGGCTTGTATAAGACCTCTGAGAGGTCGAATACACTGGTAACGACTAGGGGATTCTTTTGGGTCATTACACTTTCCCAACCCCTCCATCTCCAGAAGATCTAAGGAGGGAAGCTGCACCTCAAGAGCCCCCTATTAATGCTACATAACAAGTTTTAAAGAATGCAATCCAATTATTGACTCGTATAGTTGCTGGCCACAACCAAAGGTAAGAAAGTCCAATTGTAGGCACTAGTGATGTAGATAGAACTGTTGGCACGCGGATACGTGATTTTCTTAATTTGGACCCTCCATCATTCACCGGGTCAGATCCTAATGAAGATCCACAAGACTTTATAGATTAGATCCAAAACACTTTCGATGTTATGCATGTGAGTGGTAAAGAAGCACTCGAGCTAGCAGCATA
Source organism: Solanum acaule (assembly GCA_036250505.1). NCBI lineage: Eukaryota > Viridiplantae > Streptophyta > Magnoliopsida > Solanales > Solanaceae > Solanum > Solanum acaule. The sequence continues at coordinate 15,648 of JAJOOR010023964.1, read as the reverse complement.
TAGATTAAAGGGTGTGGCTATATTGTGGTATGAAGATTGGAAGCAATCTAGGGGAACGGATGCACCTTCATCTACATGTAAAGAGTTTAGAAAGGAATTCCTTGACCATTACCTGCCAGTGGAGATCCGAGAGGCCCGTACGGATCAGTTCTTGAAGCTCCACCAAGGAACTATGAGCGTGAGAGAGTACAGTCTCAAATTTAATTCCTTGGCTAGGTATGCTCCTAATGTAGTAGCTACTATGGGGGATAGAGTTGATCGATATTTGGATAGATTAGATTCATATTTGGTTAGAGACTATACCATTGCTTCGTTGAATAATGATATGGATATAGAAAGGATGCAAGCTTTTGCGCAAAAGTTGGAGGATCAAAGGCAAAGAAGAAGGACACAAGAGTCAGAAAACCGGCATTCTAAGAGGGCCAGGTCTATGGGGCAGTTTACACTATCCCAAGGTGCGTTTATGCCTCGGTTCTTTAACAGACCGCCTAGTCCATCATCTTCCTACTCTACAGCTAGTGCCCCACCTCATTTTCAAGAGTCTAGGGGTAATCAGTTTGGGCAAAGAGGTGAAAGCCAAAGTTTACGAACAGCGGGGTACCAAGAGTAGGGAAGTGTGACCCAATCTAGACCTCCTCGAAGTCTTGTAAACAATGTGGAAGAAATCATTTAGGTGCATGTCGGTTTAGGACAAATGTTTGTTTTTGGTGTGGTACACCAGGTCATATGATGAGAAATTGCCCTCATAGGGGTGTGGGTGGTGTGGCACAACCTACTAGATCAGTTGTTGCATCCTCATCATCATCAACACCTTCTTTAGGTAGGGGACAGATGCCTACTGGTCGTGGTAGAGGAGCTAGGGGAGCAACTAGTTCTAGTGCAGTTCAGAATTGCACATATGCTCTCGGGGATCGACAAAATTTAGAAGCCTCATTGGATGTGGTTATAGGTACATTGCCCATATTTTCACATATTGTGTATGTATTAATTGAACCGGGGTCTACACTATCATATGTTACTCCATTGATTGCTGAAAAGTTCAAAAGAACACCAGAATTATTAGTGAAGCCATTTGAAGTGTCTACACCGATTGGCGAGTCTATTATAGCTAGAAGGGTTTATCATAATTGCATTGTAATTGTTTGTGATCGTGATACATTGGCTTACCTTGTTGAGCTAGAAATGGTGGATTTTGATATTATAATGGGTATGGATTGGTTAGCTACTTGTTATGCTGGGTATATTGCCAAACTAAGATAGTGCATTTCCATTTTCCAAAAGAGGCCATCCTTGAATGGAAAGGTATTATTAGGACACCAAGAGGTAAATTTATTTCTTATCTTAATGCAAAGAAGATGATGTCCAAAGGATACATATGTCATCTAGTGAGAGTGAAAAATATAGATGCGGAGCCACCAACTCTTCAATCCATTCCAGTGGTAAATGAATTTCCCGATGTATTTCCTGAAGATCTTCCCGGTTTGCCTCCAGAACAAGAAGTATAGTTTGGTATTGATGTGATTCCAAATACTCAACCTATATCCTTCCCTCCATATAGAATGGCCCCGGCAGAATTACAGTAGTTGAAGGAGCAATTAAAAGACTTATTAGAAAAAGGATTCATAAGGCCTAGTTTGTCCCCATGGGGACCACCAGTTTTATTTGTATGCAAGAAAGATGGCTCGTTAAGAATGTGTATCGACTACCGGCAGTTGAATAAGGTAACGATTAAGAACAAATATCCCCTCCCTAGAATTGATGATTTGTTTGATCAGTTACTAGGTGCCAGGTGTTTTTTAAAAATCGACCTGAGGTCGGGTTATCACCAAGTGAGGGTCAAAGACAAAGATATACCCAAGATAGCTTTTCGAAAATGGTATGGTCATTTTGAGTTTTTAGTCATGTTATTTGGGCTAACGAATGCACCAGCAGTTTTTATGGATTTGATGAATAGGGTGTTCAAGACATTTTTAGATCTGTTCGTGATAGTATTTATAGATGACATTTTGGTGTATTCAAAATCCGAAAAGGAACGTGCTAATCACCTGCGGCAGGGTTTAGAAATTCTTTGTGATAGTAAGTTGTATGCAAAGTTCTTTAAATGTGAGTTCTGGTTAAAATCTGTGGCATTCTTAGGTCATTTTGTATCCGATGAATGAATAAGGGTTGATAACTAGAAAATAGAAGCCATGAAAAACTGGCCAAGACCTACAATGCCTATGGAGATCCGTAGTTTCCTTGGATTGGCAGGTTATTACAGAAGATTCGTTGAAGGATTCTCTTCCATTACTGCACCCTTAACAAAGCTAACACACAAAGAGACCAAGTTTCAGTGGAGTGATGAATGTGAAAGAAGCTTCCAAGAGCTGAGGAATAAATTAACCTCTACGCCTGTATTGGTACTTCCAAAAGGCACGAAAGGGTATGCAGTATATTGTGATGCTTCGGGAGTAGGCTTAAGATGTGTATTGATGCATCATGGTAAAGTAATAGCTTATGGCTCAAGGAAGTTGTGGCCACATGAGAAAAATTATCCTACTCAAGATTTAGAGCCGGAAGCAGTTGTATTTGCTTTGAAGATATGGCGCCACTACTTGTATGGAGTTCATGTTGACATATACACTGATCACAAGAGTTTGCAACATATCTTTAAGCAAAAGGACATAAATCTGAGGCAGCGAAGATGGCTGGAGCTATTAAAAAATTATGACATTGATATCTTGTACCATCCCGGGAAAGCAAATGTAGTAGCTGATGCTTTAAGTTGTAAAATAATGGCAAGCACTTATGGGCAGTCTGTGGAAAGATAAGGAATAACTAAGGATCTATGCTAACTAGCTATCTTGGGGGTTCGCCGTCTTAAATCTCATGATGAAGGGGTATTGTGCAAAATGCGGCAGAGTCCTCATTAGTAATGGAAGGGAATGAGAAGCAGAACAGGGATCCTATTCTATTACAGCTTAAGGAGAATGTACAACATGGTATGACAATGGCATTTGAGCTTACATGCAAGAGGGAGTACTTTGATGTCAAAACAGATTATGGGTACATAATGTAGATGAACTAAGAAATAGGATCATGATGGAAGCACATCATTCAAGATATTTTGTTCATCCGGGGTCAACTAAAATGTATCATGACGTGAAAGGAATGTATTGGTGGGTTGACATGAAGAAGAACATTGCGGAATTTATGGCTCAATGTCCAAATTGTCAACAAGTAAAAGTAGAGCACCAAAAGCCCGGAGGTTATATGCAGCGTATAGAACTTCTAATTTGGAAGTGGGACATAATCAACATGGATTTTGTCATTGGTTTGCCTTTTTCATTTCGGAAGTTTGATTCCATATGGGTTATGTTGACAGACTCACCAAATCAGCGTACTTCTTACCGGTGAAGACTACTTATACAGCCGAAGAGTATGCCCTGTTGTATATTAAAGAGATGGTTCGACTAGATGAAGTGCAAATCTTTATAATATCTTATAGAGGGTCTCAATTCACTGCAAATTTTTGGAAGTCATTTCAGAAGAGTTTGGCCACATAAGTGAATTTAAGTACAACCTTTCACCCTCAAATGGATGGTCAGGCAGACCGTACAATTCAAACACTTGAGGATATGCTGCAAACTTGTATATTAGACTTCAAGGGTAGCTGGGATGATCATCTACCACTTATTGAATTCACATATAACAATAACTATCATTCTAGTTTCCAAATGGCACCTTATGAAGCTTTATATGGGAGAAAGTGTAGATCCCCAGTTGGCTGGTTCGAAACAGGTGAAACTGCCTTATTTGGACCAGATCTTATTCATCAAGCTATGGAAAAAGTCAAAGTGATACAGTAGCGACTAGAAACAGCTCAAAGTCGACATAAATCATATGCGGATGTTAGAAGGAGAGGACTAGAACTTTCTATAGGAGATTGGGTGTTCTTGAAGGTGTCTCCAATGAAAGGGGTAATGAGGTTTGGTAAAAAAGGAAAGTTGAGTCCCTGCTATATAGGGCCATATAAGATTATTCAATGAGTTGGCCAAGTAGCCTAGAGTTAGAGCTACCACAAGAGCTTTCATCAGTTCATCCAGTGTTTCACGTCTCAATACTTCGAAAGTGTATAGGTGACCTGTCTTGAATTACTCCTACTGAAGATGTACAAGTTACGAGAAATCTCACTTATGAAGAAGTACCCATTGCTATTCTGGATCGACAAGTTAGGAGGTTAAGGAATAAAGAGGTAGCTTCTGTAAAAGTATTATGGAGGAGCCAACAAGTAGAAGAAAATTACATCAGAAGCGAAAGAAGCAATGAAATTGAAGTATCCTCATCTCTTTCAGATCGATGAGAAGGATGAAATACGCAGTTGAGGCGTTGAAAAGTAAGTATAAGTCTATATGTATTATGTGATTAATAGTAGTACTAACTTAGGCTTGAACCTGTTTAGGATAGATAACCATGCTAACATTCGAGGACAAATTTTTTAATGTGGGGAAGGATGTAACAACCCATGTTACGCATATGCTTATTATATTCTCGTGATAAATGACATAGCCTTATAGTATACGTAAAGGACCATGTTTCTTATAAGAGTGGTGTTGGGTTAAACTATCTCGGAAGGTGATGTGATGTCTTGCACGTTTCAGCATGTGTGCTGTAAATCAAACTCCAACGAAAGTATTTAAACTCGAGACAATAAGGTGGTATTTGACTTTAAGGTTGAAAGTTAAGTGCCAAGTTAAAGAAAAAGAGAATAATATTTAGAAAATGGTATAAAATAAGTGAGCTGCTTGCTTGACTTCACTAAGCTAGTAGGTGACAAGTAGGTGCATCACCTACTTTGACTTATTGACCAGTCCAAAGGACTAAGTAGGTGCATCACCTACTTGAGCTATATGGATCTAGTTAATAAGGCCAAGGTTTATGGATCATAGTTGGGCCTATGCAAATGGACTCACTTGAGGCCCAAACAAAATTAAATATAAGGAAAAATGAAATTAAAACCCAGCAGCCAAATCTGCCAAGGTCCAATGTAAGTTAAGCCCAACTAAGGAAAAGGGAATCTAGGTGAATCACCTACTTTGACCTTTTGAGCAGCTTGATGTACATAAGAAGGTGCATCACCTACTTGACCAATTAGTGGCTGACAATGAAGCTAAAGAGAAGGATGTTTTAGCGAAGATTCTTAAAGGTGAAGAAAGCTCAATATAAGATATATTGGTAGCTATTCTCACTCATTTTTAACGCACAATATTGAGAATTAACTCCAGGTCTCTCTCTCTTTCTCTTAAGGATTAAAATAGCAGCTTTAAAGTTCTTCTAGGGTTCTTGAAGAAACCATCATCTCTACAAGACAACGTAAGTGAAAACACTTATGGATTTAGCTTAATTCTCCTATGGATGATTAGGAAAACATGTTATTCATGCTCATGCATAAGTATAAAGGCATAATATTTCCAGAAGCTAGTGCTCACTTCCTTGGTTTTTAAGATATTTTTCTCTTCTTCTTTGGTTTAAGTGTGAAGGTAAGTTGAAGTTCTGGAAGATTCCAAGTTAAAAGGGAAAGTTGCAAAAATTAAGGTAAGGTGACTGCTCCTTTTTTGTCCTCCTTATGCATGAGTTTGGGTAAGAAATTACATGTGTTGTTATTAAGAACTCAAGGAGTGGTGAGTTCAGTATTTGTTACTATGATAAGGAACATTTTGGGGTGTTTTATGTGTATATGTGGGGACTCAGGGTTGATATTGGGGAAAGGTGTGAATATTTTATATGGAAATATAGAAGGGTGTGGTGATACACCACCAAACTGAATGTTGTGTAGGCTTACTACTCACTCCATGTTGGTATGTGGATGTAATTCGAGGACAAGTAATTGAACAACTGTCACGACCCGAGAGCACGCCCTAGTCGTAACATGGCATAGTTGACCCCGAAGGGGCCAGATATAAGCCCTTAGCACATTCTTAGCATAAGATAATAGAAATTACTGGAAAATTGAAAACTTTTACAATCGAAGTCTTGTTTCATAAAGCAAGCGGAAGTCTTAATTAAACCTTTGTCTCAAACCATCTATTTAAAATCATGAATAAAAGTCTTTGGGAAATGACATAAGGAAATAAAGGGTTCGTCCTCGAAGCTATGAGGACTCAATTCTTCTAAATCCTTGAAACTCTAGTCTCCAACCCTACATTTGGTTAGAATGTAGGAAATATGCGTTAGTACAAAACGCACTAATTATGAAAGCTAACACAACATCATAAGAGCATCTCAAAATGGTTAGTCAACATAAAACATAAACATAAGAGATAATAATGGAAACATCATAGTCATAGTAAAACCTCTAATATGAGCATCATATGAACACAAGTCAACATAAGACATAATTAATGAACATAGGACGTAAGTCATAACAATATAAGTACAATTGACTCTTAGTCATCAATACATTAATAGAACCATTCTCAAGTAACCTCAAAAGCATACAAGTGCAAAGCATTAATAGCATCCCATAATACCACCCAAGCCTAGTATCCCTTTTTGGTCATCCTAATCATGGCCTATAGGCATGGTTCAGTGTTAAGCCTTTCTACCATCAGGGTACCATACTCCTAAGTAACCCCAAGGCACACTTGTGCAATGTATAAAAAAGACATCCCATAATACCCTTCACACTAAGCATAACCTTGAAGTCATCCTAGTCATATTCACCCTCCTTTGGTATCACTATTGGCCTACTTCAAGTAGACAACGGTACTATCGCCTCTAGTCAATCATAATAGTAAGGCATCTATGGCAACTATCCATCAAGCATAACTTATGTAAGACAATACTTATAAGGTAACATTTAGTCATACTTGTGCAAGGCATGAGTAGCATCCCATACTACTACTCATGCTAAGTACTTCTTTAGGTCATCATACTCATGTTCCTTAATTAGAGACTAGCCCTTTTTTTTTAAATATAGGAACCCTAGGATGACACTTTACTAAGTCTATCTTGTTCCTTCTAGTTTTGAACCCTAAGAAATACTATACTAGGTACATCTTAGTTCATCATGTTGAAACTTCTAGGGAATGCTAATTAAAGCGTAATCTAAGTTCATTAAACTTGAACTCTTGGAGATGCTACTTAAAGAATGATCTTAGTTCATTACAAGATTGGACCCTATGAGATACTCTTTTTAGCATGTCTAGGTTCATTTATCATTATGCACTCTATGAGCCCTTACTTAAGCATATCTAAGTCCATTTATACTATTGACATTATGAGGTACTTTACTAACTTCTCTTAGTCCCTCATTACCTAGAACCCTAGGATATACTACATTAAGTACATCTTAGTTCATTAAGGTTGAACCCTAGGAAATACTACACTAGGTACTTCTTGGTTCATTATGTTAGAACTCTAGGAGATACTACTTAAAGCATATTCTTAGTTCATTTAGTTGGGTCTCTAGCATATACTCCTTCAAACATAATCTTAGACCATTATTTGCATTGGACTCTTGGAGATGCTTCATTATGCATAATCTTAGCCCATATGGTTTGAACTCTAGGAGATGCTACATTTAGCACAATCTTAGTTCATTACCAATCTTCTTTAATTGGGATATAGCCTTGACCGACTTGAGAACATATAATCTCTCATGGTGTTGCCCACACCATCAAGGGTTGGTCCACTTTCCAAGGTGGAACTGGTTTGTTAGCTTAGTCGATTCACTACCTAACTTCCTACGGGGTATGTAGTTAAGGGATACGGAGATTACTTCTAGAAACCCAAACTCAACTAGGTGAGGCTTCCATCTCATGAGACACACTTCGGGAAATCAATACTCTTCTAGGTGAGAGATCCCATGTGGGAAGCCTAAACTATGCTAGGTGGGAACCTCCATGAAAGCCAAAACTCATCTAGGTGGGAACCTCCATCTCATTTCAATATTGTCTCGGTGCTAGGCATAAATCCAACAAGATAATTATTGAGTTTCTACTTGGACTCAAGCAAATGGAAAGGTGATCTTGACCACCGACCCATGCTAATACCTCTTTTAGACCATGTGTGAGAAACTATCACAATCCATGACCTATGTATAAAGGCTCTCTAGCCTTAGGTTCAATTAGTTAGGAGAAGTCCTTCACCCCTAGAACCATTACTATGTGAGAAGCCTTTCATGTTAAGTTCATATTCATGTTTAGCATCATATCTAGAATTCTTCATTAGACAAGGATAGAATATGACCTAAGTGATTCTATCACTTCCTACCAACTATGATTCATAAGGTGATCTAGGTAGGTAAAGGTCTCTCAGCATAATTCTATTCATTAGCCTTGAATTCATATGTAGATTTTACTCTTAAAGCCTTAGGATCTAAAGTTGATCATATTAGCTTCTTTCTTAAGCCCTAATGATCATCATTCAAGACTATGACTCCTTATTCTCAAAGACTCTACAACATGGAAGCATATTATGAATCTAAATTACAAGACATTCAATCACATTCTTTGATACTAGGTGATCTTAGTCCTAATTTACCTTAGAGGCTCAATTTCATCATTACAAGTCAAGATCAATAATATACAATAATTTCTAGTTCAATTCATGATTATATGATCCTAACTTTGATCAATTACAACACACCACATTGAATTAGGAAGATCACTCAAGAACCTTCAACCTTGCCTCTAATGGCATCAACCCACAAATATCACATTCATCAACTTAGGTTAGGGTTCACCATAGAATTCACATGAAATCATCAGAATATCAATAAACAAAGTTGAATCAATCATAATTGGGTGATATCCACTATATTGGAATCACACCCCAGCCCTACCACAATGCAATCACAACCCTAGCTAGAATTGGGTTTTTGAGTTCACAATTGGGGGGAATCTATGGGGGCTCCATGGGTGGAATAACCCATGGATGAATAAGCTTCGCATACCTTCAATCAAAGCCCCAAACAAAGCTTGAATCAATGGTGAAAATTTCCCTAAGCTGCTGCCCCAACTTCATTTCTTCTTCTTCTTCTAGAGAGGGGATTTCTTGGGGTGTAATTTGGGGGTCTTTTGATGAATGAGTTAAAGTGATTAGTTTAGGTTTATATTAACTATTTATAGGTGGTTATTTAACTATATAACCGACTCCCTAAGCCCTTAATTAATTAACTAATCGAATCCCAAACACCCAACTTAAAACTAAAATGCTGAAAACTGGCAGCATTCACGACTTCACCATCCACGGACCGTAGATTGATCTACTGTCCGTGGTTTGGTCTCGTGGTTTGGGTCAGAGACTCACCTTTTGCAGGCCTGATCTACGCCCAAGACCCACGAGCCGTAGATTGATCTACTGGCCGTGAATTGGGGTCGTGAATCAAGCTGTTTTGACAGCTTTCTGGCCAATGTTGGGGTCCTCCTCAAGGACCCCTTGGGTAGTCCTTGGGGAGTCGTACCCGGACGTTTAACCCCTAAACATGTCATTCTAAGTATAGAAACCATTTATCTTGATTTTAACCCTCATACGACACTCCAAAACTCCGCTACAAGACCCTACAACACTAGTGGTCAACTCACTAGTTTAGTCTAGAACTCACTAGGTCAACTAACTAATTTAAGGGGTGTTACATTATCCCCCACTTGGGAACATTCGTTCTCGAATGACACTTTAAACATTTTATAAAGTCTAAAATTTACCTTAACAGCCCATTATGCATGCACCATATCTAATGCACACTATCAAGGAAGAAAACTTAAATTCCAAGCTAAACGCATTCAATGTGACACAAGGGAGTAGAAACAACTTCTACCAACCCAAAATGTACTAAATCCTATTTCTACTCTTTTTAAAGAAGGAACTAACATCCCTTAACTAAAACATGCTCAACATGAACTCATGGAGCCTAAATGCAAAGTACTTCTAAAAAAAAAAAACATTCATTTATGGAGGCATCTTTCAACTCCAAAACTAGGGCATGCTCATAGTCCAACTCATGAAATCTATATGCAAGTCTACAAATGCACTACAACATGAGAGGACGAATATTGCATAAAAAAGTCATTTCCAACAAGACCTAAGCAATTTCATGAACATGCATATTAGGAAATCATGGCAACACATAAAGCACACAATAACCCTACTAGATAGGCACACTATCCCCCACTTAGGAGAAAGCCTACACAAACCTTTCTAAACATCATGCAAACAAAAAAACAACTTCAAATCCAACATAACAAGTCACAAACGACAAGAAATCTGGATTTTATTTTTGTCTAAAGCATAAAACACATACCGGAAGGGACATGAGGAGATCTCTCTTGATCTTCCCTAGATTGGAGAGCATGCAACCTATGATCACTTGGGAGCATTGAACTTGGCCTCCCTCCCTTTAGCCCTAATTATTGGACAATCTCTCTTCTTGTGACCCTCACTACCAAAACCATAGCACCCCTCCGTTCCGGCTAGACACTCACCATAATGCTTTCTTCCACACTTGGGGCAAGTAGCTTAAATAACACGGATTCACTATCACTCCCTCTTAGAGGCTTAGGCTTAGATACCCTCTCTTGATTGGAAAGCTTTTGTTGGGTCCTAGGTTGATCACATCCCTTGGAACTAGAATTGGAGAAATCCCCATCATTGGTTCTAGGTCTCTTAGCTCCCCTATTTTTCTTCTTAAGCAAGACTCCTCAACTTTTTGAGTGTGCACCATCAACCTTTAGATATCCATGTTTTCATGGAGCATTGCCGCCTGGCATTCTTCTTCAATAGCATCGGACACACTGGTGACAAAGCGACTCATCTCATCCCTTGGATTAGAAACCAAAGAGAGGGCATATTTGGACAACTTAGTGAATTTCAAAGAGTATTCTTGGACACTCATACCTCCTTGGAAAAGGTTGATGAACTCCTCAACTTTGGCTTTCCTCTTCTCACGGGGGAAGAACCTATCAAGAAAGGCCTTCTTGAATACTTCCCAATTTATGGGACCCGCCCTTATAGGCCTATTGTCCTTCCATTGAGTGTGCCATACTTGGGCCACATCTTTCAATTGATACCCAGCCAACTCGGCCTTCTCAATAGAAGTAACACCCATAGCCTCCACTGTCTTATAGACCTCCTCCAAATACTCTTGTGGGTCTTCATTCATTTTGGAACCCAAGAAGATAGGAGGGTTCATCCTAGTAAAATCTCTCAACCGTGAGGCCATGGTACTCACACTAGGGACCCGGGGCCGCACATCTCAGTTAGCTTGGGCCGTCAGAGCTTGAGCTTGAGTGGTGACGGCTTGAGATTGAACCGTCATGAGTTGGGTCAAAGTTTGGAGACCCGCCCTTATCTCCAGTCATAGCCCCTTCATCATTGGGAACTTGAGGAGGGACTTGGAGAGGAACCTCATGCTCCTCATCATCTTCCTCATTTCTCCTGGCATTAGCCCTTGTATTAGCCATACCCTGAAAATCAACGAGCACGAATTAGAAAAAGGGCCTACCAAAGCCAAAATTTATGGCACGACTTAGAGAATGAAGAAGTGAGTTTTCCTAACATCCAATAGCCTCCTATTCATAAAATGTCTGGCAACTCACACCCATGAATAAGAATCTACTTAGACGTGGTTTGAGACGTCATAATTTTTTCCCAAAAACCTTATACTCTGATACCAAGGTTGTCACGACCCGAGAGCACCCCCTAGTCCACTACAAGAAACATCATTTTCTGTGACGACCCTTTGTGGCGACTCATTTAGTTGCAACAAAATATAAGGTTTTTGTGGCGACCTCTTATGGTTGCCACAAAAGTTTAAAGTTTTAGGGGCGGCCCGTGTAGTTGCTACTATAAATAAGACATATAATGGCGACTTTGGTTAGATCACTACAAAATGTTCTATTTTTTTCTATTGAATCATGGAAGAAAACATATTTGTGGCGATTTTGATATTGTCGCTCCTAAAGATACATTGTGGCGACTTCGTCGCCACTAAAAGTTATCTCTTGCAACAAGTTTTTGGTCGCCACTAAAAGCATCTCTTTTACAATAACAACTAATTATTTTCATTGATATTTAGTCTAATTAGTAAATAGATCAATTCTTATTAAAATTTTAAAGATGTTTTATATGTGTTTTTATTAATAGTTATAAAGATGTATTTGTGATAAATAAATATTTATTATTACATAAATTTAATCACATATTTTAAATAAGTATTCATAAGTACATGGAGTAATTTGACATGCCCAATAATATTTACTCTACGTACTACACAAATAACTAGTTTAACAACATCTTTTATTAAGTTTTGAAATATATATAAAAGTAAATATCAATGGTGCTAATAAAAATACCGTCTATTGATCACACCTATTATTTTCGTTCTCATTTAATTAATTAGTGAAGTTTCTTTAATCTCATAAAGGTGAAACAAATATTTACGAAAAGCTAAGATACTTTATATATATATATAAATTAATTTACGTCAAAAAAAATAAAAATTAGTCAAGCATGTATTTTATTTTGTCAAAATAAAGGTCATTTATGATTTAATAATTATAATTAATCTATTTTTGTATATAGTTATTTTACTCTATTAAATTTTAAAGCTTAATTAATTAATTATCTCCTTTTCATTGCAAAATCGTATTTATTTGGCCACATTTTAGATGTTATATTTATAATGCCACAATTTCTCAACACCCACAATCATTTCTACTTCTTCATTTTCACACCATTAGCAAACAAAGCAGCCCCAATTTCACTCTCGATGACGCCATCTCCTTTGAAATCCTATCCATGTTACCACCCAGATCTGGTAAAACCCAATGAAAACTCACCTAGTACGATGAAGGACTTGTCAAAAGTTGTATTTGTTCATACACATCTTACAAACTTTGGTTGTCCAAAAGCTTGTTTCGACGGACGATCTCAAAATGGTATTTCTTCACTTTCGTTTTTACCTTTTAAACACTTCATTTTGAATTTTCGTACAGAACTTCTACTGGAAGAGTTTTTCTGAACGGATTTATAAGTCCAAATCTGCCCCAAATTGATTGTTTTTTATTCAAATCCTAGAATTGCATATTATTTTCATTCCAAACAACACTATCTAAGGTCAAGAACAATGTTATTACAGAGTGGGCATAAAAAATTGTCTGACCTAAAAATCTTGCACTCTTTCTTTAATTTTCTTTCATGTATACAATTCGTGATTTGCTGTGGGGATGATCATCAAGCTCGGTGTCTCAATTCGGTGCCCTAAAGAGGTAATCTTATCCCCATTTCAATTTGTTTACTTATATATTGTTTGTTTATATTTTAGTATTAGAATAGTTTAAGTTTCATGTTTGCATTGTTTCACTTCTGTTTAGGTGTAATTTACATCTTGTCTTAGTAGTTTTAGTTCTGCGTATTATATGTGTGTCTAAATTAGCGTACTTTAGTTTAGTTTAGTCGCTGTTTGAGTTACATAAGTAATGTTACCCCTGTTTTAGTGTTATTATGTTCATTTCTACTCAGGTTCCATTTCATGTAGATTAACTTAATTATAATCTTGTTTGAATTATATAACCAATTTTCCTTTTTATGAAAGCATGAGGTTAGCTATTAATATGTTCTCCCTTTGTTTTCCTTTCTTTAGCCTATTGTTAATTCCTGTGTTAGCAGTTGTTGTAGGTCAAACAAAACCATTTTTAAGAAATGAAAACTTTATGTCTTGCCTTCTTTAATCGAAAATAGAGCTAAGTATGATCAAATTGTCACTTTCCGTTCTGAATTTTGATTAAATATTAAGTCATTGTTGTTGAGTAATGTTCATGATGTTGACTAGTTGGTTAATACTTAAAGGTTCAACATGTTTGGTAGTTAAAGTTGTGAGGCTACATATAGGTGTTTGTCCCTTTAAAATTCATTTTCTTTAAAATATAAGATTCTTCCTAAGTCATATATTCAGCTCATATATTGGGTTAATTTTGAGACAATTTTAGCCTCTTAAATGATTTTCAAACCAGCTTTCTTCTTTTTCAGACTCAAATTTGTTTCTCGTCTTTCATTTTATTTTCTTTTGAGATGTTTAGTTCTACGTTTAGTTTCTCCCCTTTATTTAACAAGGTCGTTTGGAAATTTATTCAGGATGTTTTTAAAATGAAGTTGATTTAATTGTTCTTAAATCTGAAATTTCTCACTTCTAAAACATTGTTCTTCTAGTTCTTAAGAAGACCAACTTGCCGATAAAAAAATTATTGCAGTTTTTCTTTTCTTATAAAATCTGAATTTTGATTTTTAAAACATAAAGTTTTACTTGTGCTTATATTTTACTCTCATAAAGTTGAGTATTATGGGTGATTGTTTGTTAAAGCTTTCGCCATGTGTAAAATGTATTTCAAATGCTTATGTTGTTTTAAGTTTGTTTCCACATCTCTTTGTTTTTGTTTTAATTAAGTGTCATTGTCAATGTTTAGCTTGATAGTCATTGGTGATCACTCATATTCTTGTAGCTGTAGCTATTGTAATTACATCATTTTTTGAGCTTGTTTAAAGGAAAAATATGTTAATATGTAGCTTATCTTATTGTTGAAATGAGAATAATCCATCATGAGACAAAAGAAGGAATAGAGGACATCATTAATTTGTCTATATATTATATTAATCTTCTAAGAGGTTTCAACATAAAGCCTAGGTCTTGTTTAGCATGTTTTTGGAATTGAATTTGATATTTTTAAGTAGGCAAAAGAATTTGTTTCTTTTATTTAAATTGGGTCGTTCAAATTTTGTTTTCCTCTTGAAATCAAGAACTAGTTTTGTATCATTTAATGTTAAGATGATGATTCCATTATGATAATTCTTCATTCGGCAATATCAGTTTTTCTGCATATGTAAAACTTTGACACTTTTTTAAGATCTGTGTTTAGTATAATAGGATGAACATATAATTTGATATGTATAGGAGAAGTGATTCACATATTATAATAGTTATTGCTTCACAGACACTACAACACTAATCCTTGAGTTGCTTTTATATCAAATACCTTCTTGTCGCCATCGATTGTAATCTATGATTTGTATCGTAGAAAAAATATGATTGTCGTGCAATGTTGTTGGAAACAGTGGCAGGTGTACCTTGAATGGTGGGAGATATGTTGTTCATGTTGTAAAAGAACGGTCTGATAGTAGTTTTTGAATTATTTTTTTTGTAGGTAGTAGCTGTTCTGTTCGAAGTTGCATAAAAAATAATGATGCACCTTTCTATGGAACAATATGAAGGAGTAACACTTGATGAGGGGCTGAGAGGTTGTTACTCAAGGTGGAATTTATTTTAGACAAGGAACATTTTTTTTATGTTTAATGTGCTTTTCATGTGTATGCACAATTACTCTATGCTATGAGTTATGAAAGTTTCCAGTATCATTTTTTGGGAAATATCTCTAGTTGTCACTTTTATTTTCAATAGGTTGTTGACTTGTGTAATACAATTGTGCAAGTATAATTAAAAATATTGTGGCAGCATATTTTCTTTTGTCAAAATGCATGTTGCGGAGATGAGGATGTTGAGATGGATGTGTGGGCACACTAGGAGCGACAGGATTAGGAATGAGGTTATCCGGGAGAAGGTGGGAGTGGCCTCTGTGGTGGACAAGTTGAGGGAAGCGAGACTGAGATGGTTTGGAC
>JAJOOR010023963.1:0-16851 GCA_036250505.1 Solanum acaule | reverse complement strand
AGGAAGAAGAAGAAGAAGAAGAAGAAGAAGAGGAGGAGGAGGAGGAGGAGGAGGAGGAGGAGGAGGAGGAGGAGGAGGAGGAGGAGGAGGAGGAAGAGGAGGAGGAGAAGAAGAAGAAGAAGAAGAAGAAGAAGAAGAAGAAGAAGAGGAGGAGGAAGAAGAAGAATCCTACTGTATCAAAATCCAGAAGAATCCTACTGTATCAAAATCCATTCAGGCTATGAAAAGTAAATCGTGGAACAAGAAGAGTATTAAAGCAAAGAAGGGAGGGAAAGGAAAGATACCAAAGTATTTAAACATTGAAAAAGACACTACTAAGATTCCAGAAGTGCATCACATCTCCGAAAATGAGAAGGCTGTACATAACATCATAAGAATTCAAGAACACAACAATAGCAATAGGGAGATGCAAACTAGCTCTCAAAGAAGCACCAACCTAGTTGAAGATCTGTCTAACTCAGGAATACATGTTACTCTATCTACGACTAATAATTTCAAAGATATTAATGGGAAACTTATAGTAAATTTGAGATCTCTGAGAATAGGTAAGTTTCAACGGCTTGAACAAAATCACATCAATGATATGGATATGGACAATATAGTCGAAGAATCACATGAAGAATTTGGACAAGATCAGGAGCAATGAGATTTTTCTATCCTCAAGGATCCCAGAAATCCCTTGGAAAAGGATATTCAGGATATCACTGACAAAAATGGTCTTTCTCCGAGAGGCCCAAAACAGAGGAAAGAAAGAAAAAAAGAAAGTCAAGCAGGGCATACTAGTCAGGCAGGACTGCTACATGACAAAATCAAAGACAAAAGCTCTCATCCCCATATGTTTAAATGATTAAAGCAATCACATGGAATATTAGGAGTATTAGGTCGAAAGGGGCTTTTGACAGACTCATGAGACTAGTAAATCTTCACAAAGTAAATTTTATTGCTGTACAAGAACCCTTCCTCATTCCCAATCAGATTGAGGAATTCAGGACTCTTTTGGATCTGATCATGCTATTTCCAATATCAATAGTAAGATTTGGTGTTTTTGGAATGACTCCATAAATTGTAGCCTCGTCTCCCTTCACAAACAAAAACTCACCTTTAAGGTCAACAACATCGGTGACTCATATGATATTTGGGTCACAGTTTGTATATGCTAAAAGCAACTCTAGCTGAAGAATGAGATTATGGAGAAGTCTTCAGACAGTTTATGGTATGGTTAATGGTCCTTGGGCGGTGTTCAAAGATTTCAATACTATTTTGAATGCAGATGAGAAGAAGGGTGGAGTGCCTCATACTTTATCCAAGAGCTTGAACTTCATAAGTTGTATGAATGATTTTGGTCTTATGGACTTGGTGTAATGTTAGGAGAATGAGGTGGAGAATCAGTAAGAGACTTGACAGGGTTATTATTAATGATGCCTGGGCCTCCAAATTTCCCCTTGCCAGAATTCATCATCTCCCTAAGACCGGTTCTAATCATAATATTTTATTGCTTCAAGGTGAACAAGATGAGGCCACCCACATTAAATATTTTAAGTTCTTGAATATTTGGATAGAACAAGAAGGTTTTATAGATGTGGTCAAGGAAGTTTGGGACAATGAGATCATGGGAAATGTGGAGATTACAAAATAAAATCAAAAACCTTTCTAAAGCTCTTAGAAAATGGTCCAAAGAATGCATTGGAGACGTTTTTGATATTGTCAAACAAAAGGAGGAACATAACAGGTTAATGGAGGAGCAATATGAAATGAATAACTCCGATCACAATAGAATCCTTCTTCACAAATATCAGGCTGATTACATTAAATGGCTAAAGCTTCAGGATTCCATTGTGAGGCAAAAAGCTAGAGTCAAGTGGGCAGGTCGGAGAAAGGTGAAACTAACTCCAAATATTTCTATAGTGTCATCAGAGGGAGCAGAAGATATGCTCAAATCCTTAGGATCAAGGACTCTACTGGCAGATAGTTAGACAATACTGACCAAATATCCCAAGCAACAATTGATCAATTCAGTAATATTTTCACTCGCTCAAATGATGCTGGAGCTTCCAGTGGTTCCTTCTTGAGATATTTAGATACTTTCGTTACTGATATTGACAATGACTCTTTGGAAGCTATTCCTACCGAGGAGGAGATTTAGGCTGTTGTTTTCTCCGTGGATCCTAACAGTTGTGCAAGTCCAGGCGGATATAATGGTATGTTTTTTCAGTTTGATTAGAACACTGTCAAGCAAAACATTACTGACTATGTGCGAGCTTTTTTCACTGGAGCTAATTTAACTAGGTTCTTTTCCCACTCGTGCTTGGTTTTATTTCCAAAAGTAAAGGCTCCTGATCATTTTTCACAACTCAGGCCTATAAGCTTCAGTAATTTTACCAACAAAATCCTCTCCAAAATTCTTTCCTTGAGACTTGTCCATATCCTTCCTAAACCTATCTCCAAAACCAATCAGGTTTTATCAAGGGAAGGCTAATTACTGAAAACATTCTTTTGGCGCAAGAAATTGTCCATGACATAAGAATGGGGTAATTTTAGCAGGAACTTGGTTATGAAATTAGATATGTCAAAGGCTTACGATAAAGTTTCTTGGGTTTTACTTATGTCTGTCCTCAAAGCTTGGCTTCAAAGAACGTTTTAAAGAACTCATATATAGAGTCATTTCAAACAATTGGTATTTTGTATTTGTTAATGGGTCAAGACATGGTTTCTTTAGTTCTTTTAGAGGTCTCAAACAGGGTGATCCTTTGTCTCTTGCTTTATTTATTATTGGTGTTGAGGACCTCTCCAAAGCTCTCAATCATCTGAATAACAGAGTGGATTTCAAAGGTTTTACCATGAGCAAAAATGGACCTCAAGTGAATCACCTATGCTTTGTTGATGATATAGTCCTTTTTCTTCTATCGACAAGCACTCTATTAAATTGATCATGATACAATTCAGGATGTATCAGGAGGCATCAAGTCAAAAGATTAACAATGACAAGAGTTGATTCATTACTTATAAGGATGTGAACTTTAGAATCAATAGGAAGATCAAAATATGGACATGTTGGTGCTTTTTTTTTAATAAAAAAGGGGTAGCACAAAAAGATTGAAATGACTCTCAATGGATTGAAATGACTTTCAATAGCTTTCAATTTATTTCAATAATTTTCTTAAGCATTCAGGGGCTTTATATAGCCAACAAAAAACATAATCTGCAAAATTTGAAATTTAAAACAACCTAAAATATCTCAACAATTCAAACAACCTAAGTAAAATTCAAAATTCAAATTCATCTTAAACTAAACAACTTATTTTTCTAAAAGTTACTGCAGTAACTAGAAGCAAAATTAAACAATCCTCCTTTGCTTTAGTTACTACAATTGAAAATATACTCCTCAATTTTTGCTTTGGTAGTTGATTCTATATTCTTTTCATTATTTTTGAACTTGCAAAATTTCTTCATTTTTCTTTTTCTTTTGATTTTGTGCTTCAAAAACACCTTCCATGACATTGTCTTGTGTAGAAATTTATTTGAATGTTTTTAATAAGAACTTTTGTAAGATTTGCAAAATATTGTTGTAAAGATTTTTCTTCCTTCACAACATCACATATCACACAGGTTTCAAAATATCGTTTTTTTCTCACAGACCAAATTTGATAGTTTTCGCCTGTAAAAGTTTTTGGGGAATTCAAAGAGAGATTGTTGTTTGCCATTATTTTTGGTTAAAAATTGGATTAGAAAAGCTCGTGTGTTGAGAAAAAAAAAGCACGGGTTGAACATAGTAGCCCTGATGGGTTAAAATGGATAGCCCTGAGGCATTAAAAATATTGGAAAATAGCCCTTGCGAGTTAAAAGTAGTATGGTAGTTTTTTGGAAGATTTCACAGATCCCTCTCAGACAATTTCTTCTGGGTCAAGATTCTCTCAGACACATTCTTCCAGCCCTCTTGGAATAGTTCAAAATTCCAACATTGTCCAGGGTACACACAAGTTGTTGCTCCATCTCATTCCTTGTTTCACCCTCTGGGAAATTTGGAAAGCAAGAAATGAAAAAAAGGTATGATAACAAAAACACATCTCTTTTCAGAATTACTAATCAAATCTTGTTTAATGTACATGCAACTATATCCAAGAAATTCAGTAGAATGGATGCTAATTGGGGACAAAGATTTCACGATCTTTAATTTTCTTGGTATAAGGCCACAAAATCTTAATACTCTAGGAGTTCCTTATAAACTTAATTCACATCAAAATACCTTCCCATATGAAGTAATTATTTTCAATATATCCAATATTAGAAATCATCGAATTTGGAGTCTATATGCATTTAACGAATGGCTTGGTCATATTTTGGATATTTGGAGCATTACAATGAACCACCAAAAAGGACTAATGGGGAGGCCTCAATTTCAGTAAAATCTCTAACTGAAGAAGAAGCCTTCCTAGATGGAAACTCCTAGATATATAGCTTAGCCTAGCGTAGCTGTTTCCATTTTTTGTATTACATGTGAAGAGGTGTTGGCCTTATGTCCCACTCTCTTGTAATTATTATATCATTAATAAGTAAGACATGTTTTGAAAGAGAAAGTTGGTATTTGCTTATCATAATACCAGAATATTTCCCCAAAATATTGAGTTGTTTGGTTTGATTAATAATTTGCTTTTGATTCCATAGAAATTGAGTCTGAACTCACACAGATTCTAACATTTCATATCACTGATTTGATCCTTATGACTTGTGAGTTGTAGCTATGGAAGAAGGAACTAGATCTAGAGTGGTTGATGAAAGGCTTGCAAGGTATGATGATGTACTTGATGAGCTCTTGCAGAATCAATAAGCAGTTTATAGTACACCAATCGGGATTTAGGGTACGCTTGAGTTGATACTTGATAGGTTGAATAATCTTGAAAGGGTACCTCCTCGAGATGCAGGTGACCAGCAATAAGGAGATGGCATCCTTTTCTGTTCCAGCTCGGCATAATCGACAGAACAGGCTCTAGATGGTGCCCATTACTCCTCCCAAGTTATGGCTTCGAAAATGTGAGAGATATTTTAACCTATATAGAACAGTTGGGAACGAAAAAGTGGAGTATGATGCTTTTTACTTCAATGGCTTAGATAAGGGATGGTATCATTCATTAGGAGTAAGGGTGTTTGACTTGGTCCATATTCATAGAGGATCTATGCGATAGAGTTGGTGTGGAACACTTAGATGATATAGTGGAGGAGTTTAATAGGCTCGAACAGACTAAATCTTTGGATATGTTTCTGGACAAATTTGAAGATCTTAAAACTCAAATGTTGGTAAGAAATCTAACTCTTGTTGTGTCTTATTTTGTTTCCAGTTTTATTGGGGACCTAAAAGAAGAGATAAGGTTTGTTGTAAAGATGTTTAAGCTCACCTCTCTTAGGTTTGACATTGAGTAAGAATGCAAGAGAAGGATATTGAGACTGCCCTTAAGAGGAACAAAAACACCTTCAGCCCTATTGGAAATGCAGATGTTGTTAAGAGGACTAGTATGATGGAAACTAGGCCTACTACTTACAGGTTGAGCCCTGAGGTTATGAATACATGAAGAACAATCACTTGTGTTTTAGATGTGGTGATAAGTATGGACCTGGCCATCAATGCAAGAGGAAACAACAAAACAGTCTAATAGGAGAACTTGAACCTAATCAGGTAGTAGAAGAAGCTAATGCATAGGTTGAAGATATCGCTCACAATATAATAATTGAAGGTGAGATAGAACAATAGATGGGAGAAGTTGGTTGCCTAAGTGCAATTGAAGGCAACCATACGGGGGTAAACATTATTTTGGTCAAAAGAACCGTGAAGAATAGGAATCTGGCCATACTCGTAGACTTTGGAATCACATACAACTTCATTGATAAGAGTGTTGTTAAAGATACTGGCCACAAAGTGAGCTATTGTCCTCCCGTAAGAGTGACAGAACTATGTCATGTGCACTTCACATTGCCAAGGATTTTCTTGGAAGATGCAGGACATACCCCACTTTATTCCTTTGGGAGGATGTGACATAGTACTTTGTAATGATTGCATTACCAACTCACAAAAATTAATAAGAGAAGTATAAGCAAATATGGATTGTATTAAAAATCTAAACTTTTTAAAGTCTCCTTAAAAAACATTATGAATAATATATTTGAAATCTCAATTTCTTTTGAGACATAATTGAGTTTTAGAAATCCATAAAAACTCATTTTGGTGTATGATAAAGAAAAGAAAAGTTTGATGCTTAAATCAGTACACAGTAAATATAGAGGCATTCCTGCGATCAAGCTCCTAGAAACCTCGCAAGCTACCACCTCTCTCTTCTGTCAGTCGAAAAGTAGGAATTTGATGAGAGAACCTTAGATGCTCCGATACATTTATTTTCAGTACCTTGTCAGCCTCTTCTTCTTCCACTCGAGCCATGTAGATAGACTTGAAGCCTTTTACCAACTCTAAGAACTTCACATCTACATAATCATCAGAAACATCCACTATTTCAACAATCTCGTATTCGAAATCTTCTAGATTATTACCTTTCATCAGCTGAGCACTCTAGTTTTTAATACTGCCCAAACTTCACCTGTTCTGGGGAAGATCTTGTATACATCCTTCTTCAAAGGTTCTGCAACTACTACATGTAAAAAGTTATTGGTTATAGTATATTTGTTGAGCTTACAATTTCAAAATTTAAAACAGTCCACAACCAATTGGCATTGTTTTATCATGCCACCTTATTGTAATTTTAGGGAGTGGACACGTATAAAACCATGCCACATGCAATACAAACTCAGGGAGAAGATCTATCTTTTTTATTTGCCCATAGTACCGAGGCAAGGCATCTTCATCGCTGTATATCGCCCAACATTGACCAATTTGAAACTTCTCCGGTGATCTCTCATCAGCAAATTTATAAAACTCAGGTTCAGGAACCTGATTAGGTACTAATGCAACCCAATTTTCAGCAAAATTCACAGAGTTCATGAAATTAGTTGTCGCTCTTTGGTATATGGATGAAGCAGAAACACCTAATTGGTAAGTAGGTAAGGAGGCAGGGTCTAGTTCAAAGGATCGTTCAGGAACATCATCCTTCTCCATCATATCTTCAGCAATGCCTCTAGCCTTTTGTGGCCTCTTCTTTGTTGCAGTGCATCACTATTCTAGAATGAAAAAAGATCAATCATTCATCATAAAGATAAAAAAATTATACAAAAATCAAACCTCAAACCATAAGACTAAATAACCCCACAAATAAAAAGAGAAATAATCACTCTTTGATTGATGAAAACAAAAAAGAACTTGACTTTGATTTCTATATAAAAAAAAATACAGAGAGTTGACAAAGAAACTTACAGTGAAGTTGATAACTTGGGTTGTTTGAGAATGCAAATGAAAGAGGATTGGAAGCAAAGGGAGAGTGAAGAAATTTGTATATATAGGAAAATTGTCAAGATTATGGTAATACATTATGTCTTGATAAGTAGGATCCATGAGGATTAGTAATTTCTCTTAATTATTTACAACATTTTACTTGATTTAATTTGATGAGTAGGAGTCACGAGGATAAATTTTAAGCTTTATTTGATTTAATTTGATGAGTAGGAGTCAAAAGGAAAAATTTCAAATTTTAGTTCTTGAGATATTTTCTTAAGCATTTAATTTTATGAGTAGGATCTAAGAAAGTAAAATTGCAATATTTTTTCATTCACTTTGATGAGTAGGAGCCAAGAAAGTAAATTTTTACTTTTAGTTCTTTTATTTTCTTAAGGATTTAATTTTATTAGTAGGCCTATAGGAGAGTAAATTTGGGATTTTATTTAATTTAATTTGATGAGTAGGAGTCAAGAAGGTAAATTTTGAATTTTAATTTTAGTGATATTTTTCACAAATATTTAATTTGATGAGTAGGAGCCAGGACCTCAGAGGGTAAATTTTGAATTTTATTTTATTTAATTTGATGAGTTGGAACAAAAATGGTAAATCGATAATATTTTTAATAATGGATCATTTATTACGTCAAATATAGTAATTTTTTAATGTTTTCTCTTGAATGAACCTTATTACCTAACAAATTAATTTATTCACTTTGATTGCATCAAAGTTTTGTTATTTTAACATTCACTATAAAATTTCAATCATTAATAACTTAATGATCTGAAGTGATGTTGCCCAACTAAAAGTTAATCTCACAATCTCCTCAAGAACAACAAAATATAATGGCATCGTTAATCAGGAAACTTTCAATTAATTAACTACAATCAATGTGTAGTTAAACAAATACAAATAATAAAAATGACTCAATTATAGAAAAACATATAAAGTAATGTATAGTGTGCTTTGTCTCTAGAAAGTCTCCCTACCCCTTAACAATATGTTTGTTGTGTTTCAAAAGGTTTGAATGGAAAGTGAAGAGTTGCGACTTTTATGAAGAATTGTGACTTCAATTAAAAGGTGCGACTTTTATTTAGAGTTGTGACTTTTATGAAAGGTTGTGACCTTTCAGAAGGGTTGTAACTTTTTAAGGGTTGTGACCTTTCCGATAAGGCATAATAAATATTTATTCATACTACCCTTTGTTGTCTATAAATAGAGAGATTTCCTCTCATTTTATACTAATCAATTTTCTGGACTTCTTCTACTATAAAATTTTATCATTCAAAGTGTATAGGTATCGATGCACCGGTGAGTAAGATTGTTCTATCATGAGAGGATATTTTCAGTTAACCTAGGGTAGTTGAGGGAAATAATTTCCTTTAGGATATACTTTGCATTCAGTGGCTTGATTTATTCTTTGATAAAATTATTTCATATATTATTTCTAATTTGTTTCTGATTCTATTTTCTCTACTGATTTAATTTTCTAGTTTGGAAAATACACTTTAAACTTTGTTGTTTCTTACCAAATTTTTCAAAGTTTTTACACTAAGTATCTTAAGGAAATTAATATACTGCTAGTATATTTTGTATTCTACTAACTGAGGGAAACTGATCATATGGAAGTACAAGATTATTGCACTACTTTTCTAGAATTTGGTGCCATGTTTAGCAAGGTTGAATTGATAATGTACCATAAGAATTGGTGGTATTCTGGTTAAAGATTACACCAGGTAACCTTTTTATTATTTATATAAGGAGGAAAATAGTTTCTAAAAGTTTACATGATAAATATCGTCTGTCTTTGGAGAAGATCTGCAAACCATATGTTTTTTGAATGATTTTTTCTTAGCAAATAGTGTTGTCTTTAAAATTCTTTAGTTTGCAGGACGAGATATGCATATTTTGGTTAGATACGATACTATGTCAAAATGTTTTAGTTGGAAGGTTATTTGAAAAGAAAAGTATATCTATGTGATAATCTAAGAATATGTTTTATTCTGTTTGGAGAATAAAAACGAAAAACTTTTGTAGTTTTATACTCCGTATAATTATAAAAGTCACAACTCTTCATAAAGTCGTAACTTTTAATTGAAGTCACAATTCTTCATAAAAGTCGCAACTCTTCACTTTCCAATCAAACCTTTTAAAACCCGACAAACATATTGTTAAGGGGTAGGGGGACTTTGTAAAGTCAAAACACACTATACATCACTTTATATGTTTTTCTACAATTGAGTCATTTTTATTATTTGTATTTGTTTAACTACACATTGATTGTAGTTAATTAATTGAAGGTCTCCTCATTAACGATGCCATTATATTTTGTTGTTCTTGAGGAGATTGTGAGATTAAATTTTAGTTGAACAACATCACTTCAAAGCGTTAAGATATTAATGATTGAAATTTTATAGTGAAGGTCAAAATAACAAAACTTTGACGCAATCTAAGTGAATAAATTAATTTGTTAGGTAATAAGGTTCATTCAAGAGATAACATTAAAAAATTACTATATTTGACGTAAGTAATTATCCATTTTTAAAAAGATTATTGATTTACCATTTTTGTTCCTACTCATCAAATTAAATAAAATAAAATTCAAAATTTACCCTCCGAGGTCCTGGCTCCTACTCATCAAATTAAATATTTGGGAAAATATCACTAAAATTAAAATTCAAAATTTACCTTCTTGACTTCTACTCATCAAATTAAATAAAATAAAATCCCAAATTTACTCTCCTATAGTCCTACTCATCAAATTAAATGCTTAAGAAAATAAAAGAACTAAAAGTCAAAATTTACCTTCTTGGCTTCTACTCAGCAAAGTAAATGAAATAATATTTTAATTCTACTTCTTAGCTCCTACTCATCAAATTAAATGCTTAAGAAAATATCACAAGAACTAAAATTTGAAAATTTTCCTTTTGACTCATACTCATCAAAGTAAATCAAATAAAGCTTAAAATTTATCCTCGTGACTCCTACTCATCAAATTAAATCAAGTAAAATGTTGTAAACAATTAAGAGAAATTACTAATCCTCCTAGATCCTACTCATCAAGACATAATGTATTACCATAATCTTGACAATTTCCCTATATATACAAATTTCTTCACTCTCCCTTTGCATCCAATCCTCTTTCATTTGCATTGTCAAACAACCCAAGTTATCAGCTTCACTATAAGTTTCTTCGTCAACTCTCTGTATATTTTTTTGTATAGAAATCAAAGTCTAGTTCTTTTTTGTTTTCATCAATCAAAGAGTGATTGTTTATCTTTTTTTTTTTTTTGTTTGTGGGGTTCTTTAATCTTATGGTTTGAGGTTTGATTTTTGTATAAGTTTTTTAATTTTATGATGAATGATTGATCTTTTTTCATTCTAGACTATTGATGGATTGCAACAAAGAAGAGGCCACCAAGGCTAGAGGCATTGTTGAATAGATGATGGAGAAGGATGATGTTCTTGAAGGATCCTTTGAACTAGACCCTGCCTCCTTACCTACTTACCAATTAGGCATTTCTGCTTCATCCATAGACCAAAGAGAAACAACTAATTTCATGGACTCTATGAATTCTGCTGAAAATTGGATTGCATCTGTACCTAATCAAGTTCCTGTACCCGAGTTTTACAAATTTGCTGATGAGAGATCGCGGGAGAAGTTTGAATTTGGTCAATGTTGGGTGATATAGAGCGATGAAGATGCCTTGCCTCGGTACTATGGGTAGATAAATAAGATAGATCTTCTCCCTGAGTTTGTGTTGCATGTGGCATTGTGTTATGCGTGTCCACTCCCTAAAAGTACAATATGGTGGCATGATAAAACAATGCGAATTGGTTGTGGACTGTTTAAGTTTCGAAATATTAAGCTGAACAAATATACTGTAACCAACAACTTTTCACATGTAGTAGCTGCAGAACCTTTGAAGAAGGATGTATACAAGATCTTCCCAGAATAGGTGAAGTTTGGGCAGTACACAAAAACTGGAGTGCTCAGCTGATGAAAGGTAATAATCTAGAAGATTTCGAATACAAGATTTTTGAAATAGTGGATGTTTTTTATAATTATGTAGATGTGAATTTCTTAGCGTTGGTAAAGGCTCCAACTCTGTTTTCATGGCTCGAGTGGAAGAAGAAGAGGATGTCAAAGTAGTGAAAATATGTGCATCGGAGCATCTCAGGTTCTCTCACCAATTCTTGCTTTTCACCTGACAGAAGAGAGAGGTGGTAGCTTGCAAGGTTTCTGGGAGCTTGATCCAGCATGAATGCCTCTGTATTTAATGTGTGCTGATTGAAGCATCAAACTTTTCTTTTCTTTATCATAGACCAAAATGAGTTTTTATGGATTTCTAAAACTCAATTATGTCTCAAAAGAAATTGAGATTTCAAATATATTATTCAAAATGTTTTTTTTAAGGAGAATTTAAAAATTTTAGATTTTTAATACAATCCATATTTGCTTATACTTCTCTTATTAATTATTGTGAGTTGGTAATGCAATCATTAAAAAGTACTATGTCACATCCTCCCAAAGGAATAAAGTGGGGTCTTTCCTACATCTTCCAAGAAAACCCTTGGTAATGTGAAGTGCACATGCAATAGTTTCTATCCAACTCTGTCACTCTTACGAGAGGACAATAGCTCATTTTCTGTCCAGTCTCTTTAACAGTGCTCTTATCAATGAAGTTGTATGTGATTCCAAAATCTACGAGTATGGCCAGATGCCTATTCTTCACGGTTCCTTTGACAAAAATAGTGTTTACCCCCGTATGGTTTCCTGAGAGTGCACTTAGACACCCAACTTCTTGCATCTCTTCTTCTATATCACCTTCAATTATTATATTGTGAGCGATATCCGCAACATCTTCATTAACTTCTTCTACTACCTGAAAAGGTTCAAGTTCTCCTATTAGACAATTTAGTTGTTTCCTCTTGCATTGATGGCCAGGTCCATACTTATCAACACATCTAAAACACAAGTGATTGTTCTTCATGTATTCATAAACCTTAGGGCTCTACCTGTAAGTAGTAGGCCTAGTTGCCGTCATACTAGTGCTCTTAACAAAATCTGCATTGCCAATATGGTTGAATGTGGTTTTGTTCTTCTTAAGCCTTCTCTTGAATTCTTGCTTACTCAATGTCAAACCTAAGAGAGGTGAGGTTAAACATCTTTACAACAAACCTTATCTCTTCTTTCAAGCCCCCAATAAAAGTAGAAACAAAATAAGATTCAACAAGAGTTGGATTTCTTACCAACATTTGAGTTGTAAGATCTTCAAATTTGTCCACAAACATATCCAAAGATTCAGTCTGTTCGAGCCTATTAAAATCCTCCACTATATCATCTAAGTGTTCCACACCAAATCTATCACATAGATCCTCTATGAATACGGACCAAGTCAAACACCCCTACACCTAATGAATGTTACCATGCCTTATCTAAACCATTCAAGTAAAGTGCATAAGACTCTACTTTTACGTTCTCATCCGCTCTATACAGTTTAAAATATCTCTCACATTTTTGAAGCCATAACTTAGGAGGAGGAATGGGAACCATCTAGAGCATGTTCTATCAATTATGCTGAGCTGGAACGGAAAGGATGCCATCTCCTTGTTGCTGGTCACCTGCATCTCGAGGAGGTACCCTTTCAAGATTATTCAACCTATCAAGTATCAACTCAAGCATAGCCTAAATCCCGATTGGTGTATTATAAACTGCTTGTTGATTCTGCAAGAGCTCATCCAGTACTTCATCATACCTTGCAAGCCTTTCCTCTACCACTCTAGATCTAGTTCCTTCCTCCATAGATACAACTTACAAGTCAAAAGGATAAAATAACTAATACCAAATGTTAGGATCTGTGTGAGTTCAGACTTAATTTCTATGGAATCAAAAACAAATTATTAATCAAACCAAAAAACTCAATATTTTGGGGCAATTTTCTGGTATTATGATAAGCAAATACCCACTTTCTCTTTCAAAACATGTCTTGTTAATAATAAAATAATTACAAGAGAGGGGAACATAAGGCCTAACACCTCTTCACATGTAATACAAAAAATGGAAACAGCTACGCTAGGCTAAGCTATATATCTAGGAGTTTCCATCTAGGATGGCTTCTTCTTCAGTTAGAGATTCTACTGAAGTTGAGGCAACCACATTAGTCCTTCATGGTGGTTCATTGTAATGCTCCATATATCCACAATATGACCAAGCCATCCGTTAAATGCATATAGACTCCAAATTCAATGATTTCTAATATTGGATATATTGAAAATAATTCCTTAACATGGGAAGGTATTTTGATGTGGAATAAGGTTATAAGGAACTCCTAGAGTATTAAGATTTTGTGGCCTCTTACCAAGAAAATTAAAGATCGTGGAGCCTTTGTTCCAACGCCTTCGACCGTTCGTTAATCCAAGTTATGTGCTAAAAGTTATGCCCATTTTACTGGGCA
Source organism: Solanum acaule (assembly GCA_036250505.1). Classification (NCBI taxonomy): domain Eukaryota; kingdom Viridiplantae; phylum Streptophyta; class Magnoliopsida; order Solanales; family Solanaceae; genus Solanum; species Solanum acaule. The sequence goes on along the minus strand of JAJOOR010023963.1, from coordinate 3,024 downwards.
CTATGGGTCCTATACGATTCACCGCACGAAGTGGACGTCAGCTGCATGACCGCGCAACATAGTCAATAGCACTGTTAAGGTGAGGCGAAGTAGGCTCCAACTGTGTGACCACACACCGGTTCCGAAGTTATTTAAGTTTTCTCTTCATGTTTTTAGATGGGTGTTTTACTCCTTTCCTTATCCCCATAACCCTAACCCATGACTATTAACTTCCCCCAAAAGTTGGATTCTAGGAGATTTTATAAGTTACGACAAACACTTCTCCTCTTCTTGCCCTACACTTCAAGAAGCAAGACCTAAGGTTAATTCTCAAAGTATCTTTCCTAAGTTCTTCGTCAAAAGATATGTTTGAACACTCCCTACTTCAAACTACTCATACAAGGTTCATATTCTATTATTCGTGTTTTCTAAATTATAATTTGAGGTTTGAGTTGAGAGATGATTCCATGAAAATTGATTACAAATGTTCCTCTATTATTAGTTGTGTTCAAATACTTTATTATGATTCTAGAAACTGGATTGTTGGTTTTTAAATGGGTGAATTGTCTCATATTATTTTGGAAAGGGTTTTTTGTACAAATAAAGGATTTGGAAATTTGTGTCTTTCAAATGCTTTGGTTTAAAATGATGAACAAAAGGTAATTTTCCGTCCTAGTTAGATATAATGATTTTACATTTTATATGTTGTTTTATAACTTGGAAAGACTTGGATGTTGGCATTCAACAAAATGTCTTAACATAAACGAGTCTTTGGTTTAAAGAGACGAGTTAAGAGATTTAAATGGCTAACTATGAAATTGACATGGTTACAATGGCTTGGTATGGCGATACCAATGGGAATATGCCTTATTCAGATAACTCTTAATAAATGGAAACTTGTAAATGTTTTAATGGGGCCTTAAGGAGAGTTTCGTAGTATCACCGAGAAGGTATAAAGTCCTTGTGAATCATTAGCCGGAACCGCATTTGCCGATGTGGGTGGTCCCTGCCTTGAAATATGGATGACCATTATAGGTTATTGATCGGAGCAACCTCTACAGTCTTTTATTTGGGAGAGTTTCATTCGCCAGATTCTTATATTTCTCAAGTTCATGCGGCAAACATGGATTGGATCCCTCGGTCGGGCAGAGGCCGGACACATATAGCCAGTGGGTCACATTATGTCGTCGAACACTACCTTACTTAGGATTAATGAGTTTTGAAAGGTCTATATCCAAATATTTTAGTCTGAACTTATGATTTTGCCTTTATTTTATTGTTATGCTTTATATAAATATATATATATATATATATATATATATATATTATGTTGTTTATCCTTTCCCTTGGGTTGCATGCCAGTACTCGTTGTACTGACCGTCCTCGGATGCTACATCGTTTTATGATGTTTGGTCGGAGACACAAGTTCGTGGTTTCAAGCAACAATAAATAATTGAGGGATAACAATCAGTATTATGGTGAGCTTTCCACTTCTGGAAAGTGGACTTTTCTTTATCTGTCTTTCCTTTGGTTTTCATGGTATGTCGGGGGCTATGTCCCGATGTAAACATTGTTATTCTGTTAGTAGAGGTTTCATAGGCCTATGGTTAGTTGGATTTGTTTTTTTCTAATTAAGAGTCAAATTGGTTTTCATCTTTTGAGTTTTCTTGAAGGTTGATTAGAATGGGACTTACTTTCCGCATTGGTATTTAAAATTGGTATTTGTATTAGATTATCTGGATTAAGCAGATTGGTTGGTACTCTCGGGCCTATGGGGGTTTCGAGTGCCATGTTACGTCTAGGGTGGGGTCTCCAGACATTACACTCATAATGCCATCCAAAGAGCTTTTCTTTTTTGAACCTAAAGGATGCAAGGTTGAGTTTATCAATCCTCAAAGGTCCTCTAGTAGTAACATGCATATGTTCTTCTCTAGTCTAAGTTTCATTTATGTATCCTATTATAGAATATCTAGCAAGAGAGTCAGATACTGCATTAGCCTTTCTAATTAAAGCAGTGCATCACCTCACAATCCATATCTCTGATCATTTGTTGTAACTTGGTCAGAGTCTTTTTCAGAGTCCAAGGGGGCTGTACCAAACCGTGAATCGTGTTCACTACCATCAGACTATCCATTTCTAATATGATGTGAGAGTTAGAGATGACACCATTCAATCCCATGTAAATTTGCTTGCAACTCATAAGAATTGTTAGTAGAAAATTTGATCGATTTGGCAAATGCCATAATCAACTCCCTATTTCCTATCCTAAAAATTCCCCCAATTCCAGTCAAACTTTGTCTTGACATGGAGCTACCATCTTTATTGATCTTCCAAGTACTTTCTTGAGGTTTTTCCAATCGACCAGTATTCTATTGATCTTCGGCTTGTAGTTCTCAGCTATTGAGCGTGTAGTAGTCTATCCCCAATTATCATCCATTCTACTGAATTTCTTGGATATAGTTGCATGTACGTTAAACAAGATTTGATTAGTATTTCTGAAAAGAGATGTATTTCTGTTATCATACCTTTTTGCATTTCTTGCTTTCCAAATTTCCTAGAGGGTGAAACAAGGAATGAGATGGGCTGGCCATCTGATTCCAAACTTTCCTTGCTAAATCACTAGTGGTGAACACTTGGTCTAGTGTTTCCAGTTGAGAGATAGTGCAACAAGTACATCTAGTATCCACATGAATACCAAATATCATAATGAAATTATCGATAGGAAGTTTCCTTTTAATGACTCTCCACATGAAGAAAGATATCTTAAAAGGAATTCTTTTTCCCCAAATTTGATAAAAAAAAATGGAATTTTTCTATTGTCTCTGTCGAAGAAAATCCCAAGCAGAAGAGCAAGAAAAATTTCCATCAGTCGTAGGAGTCCAAATGCAATGATCTTTCTCCTCCATATTTCCAATGTCCACTTGATTCACCTGTCGAACTAGTTGATCAGAAGAATGTGTCTGAGATAGTCTTGACCCCAGAGGAAATTGGAGAAATAATCTTCAATTTAATAAAGGATAGTCTTGGGGGGTGGGGGGGGGGGGG